>JAOQIF010000478.1:0-65639 GCA_026260285.1 Colletotrichum sansevieriae | reverse complement strand
TCTGCTATATTTAAAATAGTTTTAAGTAAAGTTATAAATATCTCTATCTCCCTTAAGGTCTTCTATAGTAAACCTATATATAGCAATCTATTAGATAGACTCCTATTAGGTTAGTATAAAACGTCTCTTAATAGCATTACGCAGGGTGTAATATCCTATGTAGAGGTAGTTCTATCGTTTAATTAGCCCGAGTTAGTATTCCTACTAGCTGAGTGCTTTCCCTCGTAGTAGAGAGCTCTAATTCTATATAATCTCTAAAGCTATAGCTAGGCTAGTAGTTTTAGTATCTAGGCTAGAGATCTATAGATCTATCTCCTTATAATATAGAATATCCTAGTTATAAAAGATAGGCTCTATGCTATACTTCTTATTAATATCTAGCTAAAAAATACTATATTATTAGGTAAATCTACCTTCTTATCGAGTTCCTATAGGCTACTATGCCCTAGTATTAGCCTCGAGCTAGCTAAATACTCAAAGGAGTAAAGCCTCGAGACCCTAGGCTAGCAGCTCCGGGTAGGGCCCCTAGGATAATAATAAAAATATTAGTAATAGCGCTAAATTCTATTATAGCAGCTAGGTCCTCCCTACTAATATATCCTACTTTAGTAGACCTATAGTAGTATCGTGAAGAATTTATAGTATTCTATAGATTTTTCGCTCTAATAGTCCTATAATAATATCTTCTAGCGCTATAACTTATAATTTAGGGTTTTTTCTGCTCTTATTATAAATATTATCTACTATAGCTCTTGCTTTAATAGGAGGTCCTAGGGGTTTAATATCTAACTAGCTAGACTAGATAGGAGTTATAACTCTTTCGTCTCTCGGGGGTAGAAGGGTGATTCTCTTGCTAGCTCTATAAAGGCTTTCTTCTCTAGATAGGGGTATAAAAAGTACTATTATTGCTAGAGTATCCCTTATAGCTATAATTATATTAATAATACTAATTAATATAGTTATATAGTTATTAAGCTCGAGTATCTAGTAATAGTATAGATTAGCTTTTGCCTTCTAGCCTATATTAATAATATCTATATAGGGTATATAGTTATTATCCTATTTAAGAGAGGCGAGGTTCGCTATCTAGTTGCGAAATTATTTACTAAGGCTAAGGGTAAAGTTATAGTCCTCGTGAGCTTGCTAGAAACTATAGAGCCTACGAGCCTTATTATAGTATCTAATTCTAGCTATATCTCCTATATTATAATATTCCTCTATAAGAGAGGGATTACTATACTAATTTAATATTAAACTCGAATAGTTAGCTATATAAGTTAATAGTTAAGACCTCTATCTCTTTAACTTCTTTAACTTCCTTCTTTTTAGTATATAAATACTTTTAGGAGGGGGTTTTAAGGTTAAGTCCGAGTCCTCTACCTTATTATAAGTCTTCGTGGTATAAGGGAGGTTTTAGATAAGGAAAAAAGAATAGGTCGTACTACTAGATATTATAGTCTTCTTACTAGCCTAGGGCTATAATAGGGGTTGCTAAGACTGCGAGTAAAATAAGGAAAAGAGCAATATAAGCGTGAATAATAATAAATAGTATAATAGGTAATTATAGGTATATCGTGATATATTCTATAATAGCCGAGCCTTCTAAGCTTATCTGCTAGAAGTCTCTTACTTAAAGGATGGGCGTTAAGCCCAACCGTGGTCACGTGGAATACCACGTGATAGCCGACTATATCACCAAAAGGCGTGTGACAAGGGGAGTCAGGTTATTGAGAATAGAAAATATATAAAACTCGTTAATATTATAATATATATTTAAGTAATATACCCCTTAAAGTTTTACTCCTAAGAGATCTTAATAGTAGCTATAGAGATCTAGGGAGATAATAAAGGGGGTAGTTAAGAAGTCCCCCTTCTATATATAAGTTAGTACCTAATGCCTCGTTAAATATAAGTCCTCGGATTATACTAGGGAATAGAGTATAAAGGATAAGTAGGTTTTCATAAGATTAAGCTCTTAGTTTATAATATTTTAGATCTCTTATAATAAAACAATATTATAATAGTTTTATTTAACAAAGATTAGTATCAAGTTATAAGTATCTAGGCTCCTCGCTATATTAGCTTAAAAATAGTATATTACCTATTTATAATAATAAGTAGTATATTTAATCCTTAATAGTATATAAGTAACTATAGTAATACTACCTTAGTAGGATAACTATAAAGAGGTAGAAAAGCTATTATTAATATCTATATCCCCTCCCTCTAAGATACTTTCTAGTATATCTACTAGGGAGCTATAGTCCCCCAAAGCTTAAAAGGTAGTATCCTTATAGCTACGGTCTAGTACCCTAGCTAATAGCTCCTAGCTACTACCCCCTATTTCTAAGGGCTTAGCACTAGTAATATAGCCCTATTAAGTACTCAGTCTCTATAATATAATCTTACTTAGCCTCTTTTCTATATTATAATACCTCCTCTACTCCGCTTAGGTAGGTATTATTACACGCTTATTTTTCCTCTTAAGCTAAAGAGGGCACCTCTTATTTATAGCTATATATAGGCTAAGGTGAGTTATATAGCTAATAGTATTTAAATAGTTCCTATACTCCTTCTAGCTATAGTTCTAATAGCAAGGTTTATAGTAATAAATCCCCGCCTTATATTATTTATAATACTACTAGTATTACTTTAGTAGTAGCTCTTATTTACCTAGGGCTATTAGGTATAAGCTAAATACCTAAAAGGGGGTAACTTAATACTAAAAAGTAATAATCTAAGTCTAGAAAGCCTTATCTCTAGTAAATAGCGATAGGAGGGTCCTATTGGAGATAACCTACTACCTAGTCTCTTTCTAAATCTTATTTATAATAAATAGTTTAGTTAGGGAATAGCTAGAGTAGGTTATAAAGATTACTAGGACCCCTTAGATAATATAAGTAGCCTAAACCTTAGGTCTCTTAATACTTATTATATTAAAGTATTTAGAAAGCTTAGTATAGTAAGTAATTAGGGCTATATATACTCTAAGGGATATTATAGTAATTAAGATATTAGAGGGTACTTAAGCTACTTTTTTAATGTCCTTATCCTTAATCTAACTATACTATATAAAGTCCTAATAAATAGCGCTAGGGTTAATCTACTACTCATATATCCTATAGCTTATAAGAAGCTAGATAAACATATAGAAGTTAGGGGTAGGGTCTAGTTATATAAATTAATCTCCTACTTATGATCTACCTATATTACTTATAAGTTATAGATAAGCTCGAGTTGCTATACTAATAGTAGCTAGCTAAGTAAATCCCGCTCCTCTTATAGTAGTATAGGTATATATCTTCTACCCCCTCAAGCTAACCCTAATATTAGCGCTATCTAGGGGGCCCTAGGGATAGCTAGTAGTAGAATAGGAGTAACCCTAGGTTAGGGTATTTTAATAGTTTCCTTAGATAGAACGAGCGAGAAGGTTAATATAATAGCTAATAGTATCTATATTATTAACCTTAAGTTACTTAAGAGTTATTTAAATAATATTAATTAACATAATTATAATATAATTAAAGCTCTTAGTTTTCCTCTTAATTTCACCTAGCTCTACTAGAGCTAAGGATTTAGGGGGGGGAGTAATATATTATATTATTTATTATTAGTCTAAGTAGCCCCCTTAGTAAGGAGTGCATAGTCTATAGGGCTCCCCTAACGCTAGGTATAATAGGAGAGGAATCTGTATATTTATATACCTTATATACTCTCTTCTTTACTAGAGACCTCTGAATTAGTTAGTATAATATTATAAGAGGGCTAGTAGTAATCTTAATCTTAAAATAAATAGGTTAGATAGCGTTAAATATTGCTTAAGATAGTAGTAATAATAGTAGCAAGCTACTATAGCTTAGTATAGGTATAGCCTTAGCTATATCTAGTATACTAGAAGTATCATGAGTTTTAGCCTTATTAATAAAATAGTAGGTAATAGGTGGCCCGTACTAATAGTACGTGCTAAGGGAAAGTATATAGGAGGGAAGTTGTGTTAGAGCGTCGAATCAAACAGCGCCTGCTTAGATCAACTAGTGTGCTATCCAAATCTATTCGTAATGTAGTATGGTTTACAACCGAGGGCTCTCGGGAGAAGGGGCTAGAAGGGCATCCCGCATCGTTTCGCCTTTATCTATTTATTCCTACGACCGCTATTTCATTTCGAGCCTGCGGAATATCATTAGATAGATCATTCGGCACTGATTGGGAAGCCCGTACGTATTAGATGGATGGCTGCTGAGACGCTTCGGCGTCTTCAATATAGCGACTCCCGCGACGTGACCGGATCATAGGTACTCGACATTCGCCGAACTAGATATCATTCAGTCTTTGCTAGAGGATACGCCAGCTAAGGAGGAGGCTGAGGATGTCTAAGGGTGACCAACTCGCAGTTGCTTGCCTCGGAAAGTGGACTAACAACGACACTAGCAACCTTCCGGAAGTTGTGAAGAAGGACCTGCGACCGGTTGAGAGACGTGTTCCCATGTGCTCAGCATATGGGATGCATTTCGAAGGGCCGGAACATGATGAGCTAAAACGCCGATTGCCTTTCATTGGGCGGGCCCATTGAGCGACCGCCGGGGTACTCTCTTCCTCACCGGTTCTCCGGGGATTTTGTGCAGATCTTCATCCGCCGGCGGCCCTGACATGGGCCCTGCCACTCAAAAGATAAGCTATACGAGGACTATTCTAGGTAACGAGGGACAACCAAATAGCGTTGATTCAGTGATGGACGACGTGCTCAAGAGCTACATGGGACAGTGATTTCAACCATCACTTTGTGTCTGTTTTTTTCATGTATTTTCTCATGAACCTAGCCGAGATGGTCGCCTTTCTTTTCGCCTCTGTTGTCCCCTTCATCCTGCGCGGACTTGTTTATCATACACACCAAATAGGTACGTGGGTTAGAAGCATGCCGCCCAATATTGAAGGATCTCTTTCCACCAAAGACGTTTATAGCGGGTCGCAGAATCAGAAGCGTTCCGGGAAATAGCATTGGAGCCTTGGAGGGTCAGCTAGGCAGCAATGGAGCCCTACGCTCAGCGCAGATTAATTACCTTAGCGAGTAACAGTTTCTCTTGATACATCTGTGGCCTAGTCCTCCACGACAGGCGCTGAGTGAGATGGTTCCTGGTACTTTCAATTCCCCGATTAGGTGCTCGAAAGGCGGCGCAGCAGGCCTTCATAGGAGATCGAAGCTTTAGCTGAATTAGTAACTGCGCCAATAGGGCTGGATGCAATGCCGCCAAGCAAAAACGCCTCAGGGCAAGTTACGTCATTTGGGCATTCCGATCAGGCTGGGTGCTCGAGATAATGTTGCAGTGGCCATCGTAGAAGGCTTCAAGCTGCTTTTTCTTTTCCTTCTAGTTGGAATATAAATAAGAGATCAATTCACGCACGAATGGTATTAGCCTAGCTCACACACGTCTAATCTTCACCCATCTAAAAACTTTCTCCACCAGGAGCGAATATGGACTACGCAAAGGGCAAATCTACAGACACATACGGAGACGCCAATCCTCCGCCTTACCCCGGCAATCACGCCCACGCGGATCTTCCAACGTATCAAACACCGACCTTCAACGACACGAGATCAGATTCCAAAGCACTCGTCCCCGCCATGGCAAGGTTTCCTCCGACATTCAACTGCTACTTCCAGTGGAAATGGAAACAAGTCTACTACCTCGGCCCGTCATCAGACGAGAGAATTTTTGCTATTTCCTTCGGTAAAAAGGTGTTCACCAAGACAGAATCGCTCTTTCTTCACGACGGGCCCGACGACAAGGCTCCAATCATGGCTACGGCAAGCAGGAATGTTATGGGATGGCGCGATCGGGCCACGATCGCCGTACATGAGCCGTACGGCAGCGGCACTGAAATGACGTTTGTGAAACCCGAACACGTGGGCTGGAGGAAGAGCGAGTTCCGTTGCTTTCACTACCGAACAGGCAAGGGTCATGTAGAAGAATTCCAGTGGCGAAGCTCTCATGGGAAAGAGATCAAAGAGCTCGCCGGCCACTCTTCGGGATGGAAATTGGTTCGCATGATGGGCCCGGAGTCTATCGGAGGAAACTCGAAGAACCCAGACTTGGGGTTCTCGAGCGATGGACAAGAGGTTGTGGCCGTCCTGGCCCACAACACGTCTTTGAGTATGACCAAAGAATTCAAATTCTCCTTCATGGGCACTGGGCTTACAGGTACGTTGGGAGAGGAGTGGGAGGCGCTCGCTGCGATTTCGGGGTTCTGGATGTGGTATATGCAGATAACCACGAACTCGACTGCATCTGGCACGGCCGCTGCCTCATCTGCTTCCGTTGCGGCAGCTACAAGCTAATGGATCTGATCACAACGCGCTCTTCTGAGGCAGTGAAGTATGGGATATTTGGGGACATTTGGAGGTTTCCACATAGGGATATACTAATGAGAATCATTTCGAACAGAATACCAAAGCGTCGATTGGGCAATTTGATTCTGTCATAACAACTCAGGCCCATCAATTAGACGCCGTCGCTTTGCCCAGTCCTGCGTATAATGTGTGAGCTTTCAGCAAGACGCCTTATATATATATATAACGGTCCGCTCAGATTGTATTTGACAAACGAAGTTACTATCCCTCAATTTTAACCGGTTCAAGTTGAATGTAGGTTCATAATATCAGAAAAGCTAATGTAAGGTTCCGTCGCAGTAGCCATAGACCCGTTCCCGTGATCAAAACATTGCCAAAGGGTTTGTTGCGTTGGCCGGACGCTCCTGGATGACGTCCCAGTGCTCCACAATGCGAGATCCGTCAGGGTGGAATATATCCACACTAGCAGTTGGCTGGGGGGCTCCAAGAGTATCAAAGCGGCCCGTATTCTTGTCCAAGGTGTGGTGGATGATGGTCATGTTGACTAGTTACGAGGTTGGCCAGAAAGTCGACGGAGGCTTAACGTCCAGAGAGTACGTTGGGGTTGTATTGGATGGAATCCTCAGCCTGGTGTTCGAGAAATGCCTTCGTGGTGTTCTTCTCGACATAGAATTGTTGACAAAATCGTCCCAAGTAGTGCGATGCTCGGCTAGGCTAACTTGATGAGGTGGGCAGTTCGGAAGCTTTATGATTGTGGGTTTGCAGTCGATGAGGCTTATGACGCTTGCAAGGGCGCTGAAGCCAATGAAGAAGTAAGAGGAGGCGCGCATAGCCGGTAAAGGTGCTTGTCTCTATTGAAGTGGGGCTTTGTCTTGGTTTTTGGCAAGGTATCTGAGGTGATATGTTGAAAGATAACTTGGATATTTTTAGTGAAGGAAGATGTGTGAGTAGTACGGCTTTATAGTTACAGTCTTTCTTTACGGTCTATATTAAGCTTATATAGAAGCCGAAGGACCGCGCGCTTAGGATTGAGCAGTAGGTTCGCATGTGGTTCATCCAATCTGGCTGGCGAGAAACTTATGACTCCATCTAGATCTTTTATGAACGTCAGAACTTTCATTTAAACTGTAAATCTTATCGTCATTCAAGCCCGGCTACCCTTGTTCCTCAGGACGAGAAGTGATGCGTACGTGCTTGGCTGGCTGAATTGCTACAATGTTTGGTAATGATTCAAAGTGATTACCTCTAGCTCATCACCCACTGTTGACTGAACGGACCAGGCATAGAAGACTCTCAGCCAAGGTGAGTTGAAGACAGACTCATGAGATTTCGTTCAATGACACCGTGCACTCATGCGAATTGCCATTGCGAAATGTCGAGGTGATCAAATCTTCAATTCAAATGAATGCGAGCTCTAGATCAGAGTTAAAAGCATCCCAGCGATCAAGACCTTGGGAGATTCCATCCGGTTCATACGCACTTGGCCATGAAATAACCATATCCTCGCAAAGTAGAGTCAGTTAATTAAAGGGTTCAATTGGTTTTGAGCTGAATCGCGAGATGATGTAAATAGCCTGTTCCGTGCACTGAACCTGAAGCAAGATGGCCGAAAGGGGCCGTTCACAACCTGCTCAGACGTCACTCGTTGCCTCTCCTTAGACATTCCTCCCAGGTCGTCCAAACTTCCGGAATGAAAGATCGCGAACATTACCATGACTGAGAAAACCAGAGATGAGTCAAATATGTACATCATGGCTTCATGCTGGTCGACAAAGCCGTACCAGCCTTCGGCATACTCAGCAGCCCAGACCAGGTTTCGCAGACAAACGGCAACCACCGAGGCAATCAAGATCCAGACGTAACGCCTCCAACGAAGGAAGTAGATTATGTCGTGTTCTGCCTTTATCTGAAATCGGACCACAAGTCCGAGATACACTGCCATGAAGATCAGGTAAACGAGAAGCCCCCCGAGAACCAGATGACCACCAATTGTCACGATTTTTGGGTCTCGGACAACTTGGACTAGGCACCCGCCGATCTAGATGCAGGAAGCGATGATGTTGGTCAGGGTGAATACGGATGTGGGGCTGCAGTTCCTTCTCAGTTGACCGAGTAGTATCTCCTTGAATCTTCCCAGAATGACATAGACAGTCGCCGAAATAAACACGGGGGCGACAAGAATCAGCATGAGCTGCAGCACGAAAGGCCTGGGAGAGTTGGGCCCATTTCCAGCCCAGACCCGGCCTAAATGACCAAGGAGATCGCCGTTGAATTGAAAGAATTCAGGAAAATATTGGGGAATGCAGGCTCCACGAAAGACCTTTCTTGGAATTACACATGCCTCCGATGACTAACGGAACGAATTACTTCGTCTTGGACTCCTGAATGTACACAATGTGTATACCAGTGACAACCCCAAACAGAATCAGGAAAATAGCACCCTCCAACTTGAATGGTGTGTACGAGACTCATAACGACTTAAGGCATGTTAAGAGCACCAGTGGTCGTGATAGATCCCCTGCAGTAGAATACCCGACAAATATCGTCGTGACGTTGGTAGGCGCTGCAGTTCGTCGTTATCGATTGATACGGGTCAAGATGATGTAAGGATAGAGTATTTGACAGACTCTGTCTCAGTAACCATGAAGAAGCCCGAATACTTGCCGATTATTGCAGCGTTTGGGGTTTTCGTGACTTTTGAAAGAGAGCGTTGTCGCAAAGCAGCCAATCGCTTGATTTTCGTCTTCTCGTACCACTTACAGTACCCGCAAGACTTAGCCCCCTACGGTGCCGTTGATGAATTACGATAGTCGCGAGTGCTGACGCCATGAGGCCAAGGTCATTATCGAACCTTATGAATGGGGAGATAACAAGTTATTGTGGGTTTCTTTCCGAGCAATAACGAGGAAGACGGCTTCTGACTTCGCGGTGGTATGGCAGAGCCCTTGCGAACACCACGTAAGGGCCCCTAACGCGAACACGATCAAACGATCAACCGAGATCGCTGTCAAATGTTTGTCTTCAAGGGCAGGTTTCCCCGGGCTTGCACAGCCCACCGTCACAAATGTGGCTTCCCATCTGGCGGGACCATTTTGGCTGCATCCGCACAATCCTGTGGTTCGCCACCTGAAGAGGTGAATCTTAGGGACGTCGTGCCAAGTCTTGTGGTCCATGATCAAGATTGAAACTATTCATCTGATGTTGCGGAAGAAGACCTTCACCCGAAATTCACGTGGCTCGACCTGAACCTAATACTCTCAATGAAACGCACAGAGGGGGGGAAACATGCAGCCCTCACGATAGCGGGAGATTTAAGTCCGATCAGAGTAAGCGCAACACACTCCAGATGAAACCTCCCGCAAGTAAACCTTCCTTCACATTTGCAAATTTAGCCTCGAATTAGAGTCTCTCATTCAAGATGTGGCCAGGCAGGTCCATATCTATTTTTACAGCAGTGATGAACCCCAAGGTCGAGCATAAAATGCCAAGTCGCTCCGGTCGACCGTCGATGGCACTTTCGGGCCGTAGATTGCAGCTCCTCATTGCAGCTGTGCTGGAAATAGGCTCCCTATAACATCAGCCACGAACCGTTCATTCCGTTCACGCATAGTTGTTTTTGATTCTTCAAGATGAAGTCTATTGCTCATTGTTGGGCCAGGGTGCTAATGCTGCTGGCTGTTTTGCTGAGCTTAGCTCAAGGCTTACCACAAAAACAAGATGGGGAGTCTCCTGCAGACAAGGCCAAAAAGGTCCCTCAAGGTATCACCAAAGCCAAGGACGGCTCCGTCATTCTCGACACCACGGAAAAGGTGAAGTAAGTGCTATTGTATATCGCCTTCAGCACTTGGAAATGCTGATCAGTGTAAAAGCGGCCTCGACGTTCGATTCCGTATTAGTGGCCCTGCAGGAGACTTCACCAAGATGAGCAAGGTCCCCGGTGGCGGCAAGGAACCTGACGCCAAGGGCAACCTGGGACTTCACGTTTTATTGCACGGCGACAGTGGGCAGTCCTTCTTCGACATGCCCAACCAAGGCGTGAAAGACGGCTTGGCCGGTGTGACGGTGCTTGCCCCTGATCAGAACCTCCACTGGGGCGGCGGCAAGGGGTTCAACCGCACAGACGGTGTTGCGCATGCCCAAGCCGTGAACGACTTGGTCCAGAAGGCTTTGCCCAAGTATATGGCATTCAACTCTTCTAAAGTGTACTTCACCGGCATCTCCGGCGGTTCGTTAATGCTGTCTGGATACTTCATGCCGGCACACATGGGCAACTTCGCCGGCAACGGAGTGATGCTGGGGTGTGGTGCAATGGAACCTCGGGTAACCGTCACGTCCTCGGCCCGAGACGCCATGATGAAAACTCGGATTCATTACCAGTCTACTCAGAAGGAATTGCAACATCTTCAGGGCTCTATCTCTGATACAATGAAGACCTACGAGAAGCTCGTCACGGAGAATGGAATGAAAAAGGAGGATGTCAACAAACTTCAGACCGCAAACAATAAACCTGATGGTGGACATTGCCAGTTTGATGGAAAGGGCTTTAGCTCGGGAATTCAACTTGTTGCGGATCACTATGCCGCGGTGATGCAAGGCGGCGACGGCGAAGTCCCTGGAATCGGCAATGTCAATCAAGGTGTCTCTGGGCAGGAGTTGAAGTTTAGTGGCGGTGCTCCTTGATGGATGAAGCCGTCAACCTGAGTCAGTTCTCGGTCATTGATGTGAACATGGAATGATGACTGATGTTGGAATTACGAATCTATGGTTGATTGTATTGGAGGAAAGCGATGGCAGGTTCCATCTTCACATGTGTATTTTGCGTGTCGATAAATGAAAGTGTGAACTTCCTCTACGAAGGGCTCCTGTGTTTTGATTTCAAGCTTTTCCTGGGTCTTTCGTCGCTTTTCCACGCCCACGAATCGAGCCTGTGCTGTTGCCAAAACATCGCCATTCTCATCCGTAGTATCTGCCTCAACGACAAACTTCCTGGGTCCTTGCACGCTCTTGAGTATCCCCGTGCAAGAAATAGTCGCCATAGTTGGCACTGGCTTGATGTAGGTGATGTTCAGCGTCTGCGTGACCTGGGATAGCATCGGCGTAAGCCCGTAGAACTTGTTGGAAAACCAGAGGGCTTCCAAGCATTTGTCGAAGATGGACGCTACTACGCCGCCGTGACGCCAGTCTTCCTCACAGTGCTCAGTCCATGAACGAGAGTGAGAAAAAGCGTGCTCCGGAGATGAATCTTTCTTGCAAGGGCCGCTCCTTGGGTTCGCGGAAGTCGTAGTCAGATACTGGAGAGAGCATGTAAAAGCATCGATGAAAAACGGAACGGTAGCTGCGCTGAAGAGCATCACTCCCCAAAGCTCGAAGATCCGATTATCAGGGTCCAATTGACGGCTGACGGTGGCACTTGCCATGATGCCCGGCTCTGACAGTACTGTCGCGCAACATGGAATGGCCTGAAAGTGGGCGATTTGGTCTTCCCATGAGTCGCGCATCGTGAGCACTACCCTCAGCTTCATAGGAATAATCAAGAGAAGCGTGCGTAATACTGACTAGAAGGGTTTGAGATATATACAAACACAAGCTCGCCTGATCTTTGCCATGTTCGAGAACGGAATTCATAGGCCAAGTATGACGCATAACGTGACTTCGATCGGCTGGGCATCAGAAACATTAAAGAGATTCGGTACTTGAGACAAGATTCAGACGTGCTATATTGGGATTGTCTTGTTGAACACGAGAATTGCGATTGGCTGAAGAATCTATTCAGCAGGCGAAAGTCGATGTGGTATTACTGGCCCCTTCGTGGTAGTCTGGCGAGATTACTCAACCCGCCGACCAGACTGTGCCAGCAACTCAAGGACAAGAAGGACATGAGAAGCCGATCGAAGTTTAATAGATGATGTTTCGACAAACAACCTTACAAAATGAATGAAGGCCCCGATACAATAGCCGATAAGAAGCATGTTACAGGTTAGCGATGGGACTGATCGGCTCATGGTCCGATCCGTTGCGGCCGGGCGGAGATCACGGCGGTCCGCAGAAAAAAATCTAATGTGCCTGCATTATAGTCTGTGAACGATTTGCCGTCCACATGAGCTCCAATCACAGAAACTTGAAACTGGCCTGGCAGTTGGCTGCAAGAGTGGAAGACGTTTTCAATAACTTTTTCAAATACTATATTGACCATGATATAGCACTCTTCCCTGGTATTATGCTATAACCTCTCAAGCAAAGAAAGTCTTCTCAATCCCGCGGGCCTTGTTGTCTCCCTCGGCCGCAACATCAGTGTCCAACACGGCTACGCTGAGTTCAGGCAGGGTGAAGTTGAAAGCGCCGTCCTCATTGGCAGTCAGGACCAAAGTCTGAGTGTCGACAATGTTGACACCAGTGTGAGGGTCATTGTACGCGAACGGGTCCCCACTGGGGTTGGTGAGGAGAGTGAGTTCTGCCTTGGTGCCCGCCTCGACGCCCTCAAACTTTACGGTGACGGGGACGTCCTCACTGTTGGTAGTGTTGTACGCGGCTCCCTTCCAGATGAAGTTGCCCTTCTCCTCGTTCTTACCAGAGACGTAGTAAACAGGGCCAAAGTCGGCTGATGCCTCCAGGGTGTGCGACAGCGGGTGAGCGGCAAAGAGTTCCCACACAAACCAACTCGTGGAGCGGGTGGTAAGCTTTGGGTCCGCGGCAAACTGGACAATGGTGACTGCCCACTGCCAGCGATTCATGTTACGCAAAACGGGCGCATAGAAGGTACCCGGGATGCGGTCGGCGTTACGCTCGTAACCGATGAGGGAAACGGCCTCGCCGACAGTGCCGATCCACCAGGGGAAGGGCATCAGGCCGCCGTCCCAACCAGTACCACCGTTGGGGTGGACGGCAGCGACCTCACCAACAATGTGGCCGATGTCGTTGTCGAATCGATCGAACTCCTGGACGAGGGCATCGGGAGTGCGGTAGGGGTGGTAGTCTCCGATGCCGGGAGCAGGGATGTCAAAGCCGTCGCCGTCAGTGGTAGCGCCGGAGGAGATGACAGTGATGTCGGGGTACTTCGCCTTGATAGCCTCCAGAAACATGGGGAAGCGGTACTCCTTGTACGAAGTCCAGCCTTCAGGGTAGCCGGCGAGCCAGTCCTCGTTGCCAATCTCCACCATTTGCAGGTCGAAAGGGTCAGGGTGGCCAAGCTCAGCACGGCGAGCTCCCCACCCGGAGTCGACGGGACCACGAATGAACTCGATCTGGTTGAGGGCATCGTCAATGAACGGCTGAAGGTCCTCCTTGGGAGTAACGTCGCCGTTCAGGGCGAGACCGGCCCAGACGCCAATGACGACCGTCAGGCCCATGTCCTCGGCCCACTCGAGGTATTCCATGAGGCCCAAGCCGTGCGTCTGCTGGTAGTTCCAGACACCCTGGAAGCCGGGACGGTCCTTGAGAGGGCCAAGGGTATCCTTCCAGTCCCAGTAGGTCTTGTTGTCAATACCCTCGAGCATGTTGCCACCGGGGAAGCGAATCAGGCTAGGGTGCAGCTCAGCGAGAGCCTCAGCAATGTCGACACGGAGACCGTTCTTTCGATCCTTGTACGTGGGAGGGAACAAGCTGATCAAGTTAAAGTCCAGCGAGCCGTCGGTAGCGCTCGCAGGGTCGAAGGTGATGGCGAAGGTGTTGTTGCTGTTGGGAGCATCCTTGGTGGGAACGAGTTCGACCTCGTGTTCAACCCACTCGTCGGCCTTGGACTTGGATTGGATCTCAACGGAGCCGAAGACGTCGTCGTTCAGAGCAGACTGGAGAGACGCGGTAAAGACACCGTGGTAAGCGCCCTTGACCCAGAAAGAGCCGGTGTACTTTTGCCGCCTGACGTCCATGCCCCAGTAGCCATCGTTCTCGAGACCAATGGAACCGGAGCCATTGCCACCAGCCACGTTCACGGAGACCGGAAGAGCAGAGGATAGGGGCTCGCTGAGGTTCTTGAGGGTCAAGACCGCGCCGTTGATGGGATGCCAGCCGTCGAGGGAGACAGGGAAGAGGTCGCTGAATTGGAAGGCGCGGTTGCGAACGAGCTCGGCGTAAATGCCACCGTCGCCAGAGTTGTTGATATCCTGAACAACGTCAGACAAGACGGCATGGACGTTATTGATACTAAGGGGAGTGGGAAAGGCAGATGTACCTCGTGGAGGAACCCATACTGATGTCCGCTAGTAGCGTTGCCGCCGGTAGCCTTCACGGTGATGTCAACAGCCGCAGCCGAGGCGGCGTATGTGGCAGCCAATACGGCTGACTTGAGGGACATCATTTTTGCTCCCCGGGTTCTTGAGCTCACAGGTGCAATGACGCGAAGGTGTCAAGCAACGTCTCAGAAGCAGATGTAGGCACCGCGGCGGGATAGGGAACCATCTTTATACCACTCAAGTCCTGCAATGCAAGTGAGAAGTTTCTCCGCCGGTCTCAATGAACCGAGCCTATGTCGCCATGATCGCGTAACATCAATACAATCTACAATTCCAGACATCTGGGGTAAGGAGGGGGATGCGCATGCGCTCATTTCGCGCGCATACCGGCTCAATTGGCGTATCTCCTGGGAAAGGTGGCAGTATATTTCCAACGCTGGCCCTATCACCCCGCAAGCTGCTCATACACGCCATGCTCCCCGCAAGTCTGTCCGCCTAGACAGGACAACTGACATTTTGGGCGTCGCACGTCGGTGGCTTCAGGCCCGAGATACAGAGAGCTCCGTGCAGGCTTGGCCCCGCGGCGTCCTGGGCGCGACTGGCTTCAGCTCGGTTGAGTTTTTCGCGTGTTCAAGTGAGCGGCAGGGGTCTATGATGCGGAGAGGATGGAATTGGATGACCAGAGACTGTAGAGTTAGGACGGAGACACCGTTACATCGGCCTTCCGTCGTGGTGGTGATATCAAGCTGGCCCTGTTCAGTCGCGTCAACTCGAAGGCGGACTTTCAGACCCGATTTCCGCCTGTCTGTGTGGGGAAAGCTGGAGAAGGACCAGGAACGGTTCAGATGGCCGGCCCTTGACGGGTAACCCTGGTGAGGGGTGGAAGATGAAGGGGAAAGTTGGAGAAACGAGGGAGCATCCGGGCTTAGACCGGGATATGCCCCGGATCCACTGCGTCATCTACTCAAAGTACCGGATTCCGAGGAGGCGAGAACAAAATCCTATTCGAGCGCATCGAGCAAGAAGAATATCGGGGCTCATTTGTACCGCCAATGACGGTGGGGACTTTGCCCATGAGCGAACAGCGCAGGTATTTCTGTTCCTTGCGCTAGAATCAACGCACGGCATGCATGACACCTTGGCCATGGTGCGTTCGCCTTGTGATAGTCGCCCATCAACTCGCTTTCGTGATGTCGTCCCTTACGTGGACCCCGCAGCGGGATAATGCCACTGAAATCGGGTTGGGCCGCTTCGTATTGATCAACGTTATTTCTCTTGGCTGGACACAAACCGACGCCCTATGCCCTCTCAATAGTACCTCTACCCCATGGACCACATTAGTACGTCTTGGCTTGCCAACCATTAGGTTGTTTGGCTGTCCATGTGTATCGTCAAAGTCGACACTTAGCAAACGGTAGATGTGATCAGAGATGCGATTAACTGGTAGTTAAGAGTGCTATTAGCTGACGATGGACAATCGTTGGAAGAAGATCGCATCCCCGACACGCCAAAAGTCCTTGCATCAATGTCCAGAACTATTGTAGAGAATGGGGAATGGGGGTCCTTAGTCTGTCTCTCTCATCGTTTAACCGGCATCTTAAACCTCTTCCGGCCACCAGTAAACCAATCAATGAGGGCGCCCACCAATACGGCCCCAAAGATTGGACCCGCATAGTTCATGTTGTCCTTGTCAACTGGTAAGATTTGAGGGAACGGCATCCAAACGACGACATAGATGAGGTAACAGAGCGCAAAGCAATTGACCGAAACGCCTGCTGGGCTAAGGTGGAATGGCCCGAACGGAGGAGTTGGACCTCGAACTCTTCGTAGTAATAGAAACAGAATGGGGAAGTAGTATGAAATATGAAGAGCAAGTGCTTGTAAAGAGATCAAGGCGTTGAAAGCCGTCGAGGAAGCCATATAGATGAGGGAGAGACAGGTGACAATGCAAACCACAAGAAAAGGCGCATTTGTTGGGAGCTTGAGGGTGGGATGAAACTTGTACTAGTAATTAGCAATCTTTAGCAGAACCAGGAGAGTATGGATAAAGACGTACGAATGAGAAGAACTTTGAAAAAGGCATTCCTCCATCACGTGCGAAAACCCACACTAGGCGCGAGACTGATGCTAGCATGTTGAATAAGGCCAGGAACATAATGACTGCCACGAGAGATATCATGGCGTTTGTAGCGCTCTAGAACCTGTCGCATTGTATAGGACAAAGAGGACGGGGAGAGGCGCTGAGGAGAGGGTGTCGAGTGGGCCGACGTAGAAGAGCAAAACCATCACAAAGACCACAAGCATGGCTGAATTGACGGTACATGCAACAATGACATTTCTCGGGCCCCTTGTTTGGGCTTTTCTGACTTCATCGCCTAGCCAAATTGTCGCCTTTAGCGCTGCTGCTATAAACCGGCCACAAGGCGAGTAACTTACTCATGTGAATCACGCTATCGAAGCCAGTCACCGAGAAGGTCACCGTTAATAAGCCCATACCCCAAGACACTCCAGAGTTGTTCCATCCGGATACGTCAGTGGTTAATGTCCTGAAGACGTAATCCGGACTGCTCCAGCCTCCGTTGGCCGGAGGTCGTGAGAACGGCAATGAAGACCGCGAACAAGACGAGGTGCAGAACCCCGCCGATGATCTCGAAAGTGTCGAGCAATTTGCGGAACCATAGGATGAAAACGAACGGCAGCATCAATGTGCCAATCATGATCAGGCTTGTATGCCACGGCTGAGGCTCGTAGGATTCACTATTAAAGATGGCCAGGGAAGTAATGATGTTGGCGAGGATAGATGGCGGGCCTCCACATGCAAAGCACCACGCCGCGGTGGTAATCCAGCCTGTATCATGAAGCAGCATATGCGACTAGAACGGCTCGGGTATCAAGGATGTCTGTATTACCTTGCAGTAGGCCCCAGAATCTACCAGCGCCGGGCGCCAGATTAGCAGACCACCGATATTGTGCACCTATAGTCGGATCACTGGATTGTCAGTCGATAGAACAGAAGCCCGTACCGACTTCCACTTACATAGAGGCTAGTTCCGCCAATGGAAGGCCAATCGCGCAAGCTCCTATTCCGGCGAGAAGGGAGGCGTAGAACATGGAAGCTGGGCCTCCGTTGGCCAGCGCAAATTGAAACGTGACTGCGAACGATTCCCACGAGGCCAGGATAATGACACCAAAGCGCATCACAGCCGAATGACTGATATAGCGCTACCTTGGATGTTAGTCGTTACTGAATTCATCTCAAGGATGTCGGGTTTCCAGACCTCGAGTCCTTTGGCGGATTGACGCTCTTCACTTTGCGTCACGACGGAGTTTTCCTCTGGTAATCGCCCACTTGCAGCATTTTCGGAGGCAATTTCTGGGCTCAGACCGGCATTATGGTTCATCCTCAAAGCTCATAATGCCAGTCCGGGGGGAGGGAGTGTGCGAGAATTACGAAGACTCAGCTGGATTTAGCCACAGTTGGGCACGACCTAGTTCTTCCAACTGATGTAACCGTTGTCTTCATCCATCGTTATCATAGGCCTATTCAGACTAATGCAGCTAGTTTTCACTGGATGGATAAGCAGCCACGGCGTCCAAAGACCGCACTGACTTCCTGGAGCGATGTTGCATGCAGCGCCTCCACAAGGGCAATCAAAGCAATTTTAACCCCTATACTTATTAACTTAGCTTTTTTTTTAGTATTTTTGATTACTTAGCTAATTTGCAAACGAAACAAATCAATTATTATATAAAACTACGTTATACCTATTTAAAGCTATTTATACTATTCCTAATAGCCCGAAGTTATTACTAGGTAGTATAACCCCCCTCTTTAGCTAGTTCTTTATTAGCTAGAGACTCTCTATAGTACTAGGCTTTATCAAGAGCTTCTATAATATAAGGGTTAACTTAGCCTAGCTAAAAGCCCTCTCGCAGTTAGTAGATATTATAGGGATAGCGAGGATATCGATCGCTAGCTTAGAGAGTACTAGGTATATCTCTGAGTAGTCTAGCTACTACTTAAGGGGATTATTAATAGCCTTAGGGGGGCTCTGGAGGTAGAGATCGAGCTTATCGACCCGGGGTAGCGTATAATAGCGCTAGCTATTAACCTACTACTAGTAGTAACTATCATTATTATCCCGGGCCCTGGTATTAACGGGGATAACTACTAGCTGCCCGTCTAGCGCTAGTACTGCTACTTCTTATTAAGGGAGTTAAATCGCGAGGCTAATTATAAGGCTAGCGATGCCTAGTCTTTATAAATATAGGTTAGGAGGGCTTATATGCGAAATTAGCTATATCGACCCCGGCCCGAACGTCTCTATAACTATTATAATCGATCCTCGGTATTATTATTAATAAATAGAGAGATCGTAGCGTTATAGTAATCCTTCTAGTCGATAAGATGCGAAAGAAGATATTCTATGCTTATTATAACCTCCTAAAGTCGACTATAACTATTACTAACGCCCTAGCCCTCATACTTCTTCATCTACTAGTAAAAAGGCTCTAAAATCATACCTATCTCGCCTAGAACCTTCTAATCTTCTAGAGATAGAAGGTCTTCCTTAGGGATATATTGCTTAGTATTATTATTATTATTATTTAAAAGTATAAAGGCCTGAATCTCCGTTTTTTTCTCTATAGCCCTCTGGATTATAAGATATATACTATTCTAGCGAGTATTATTATTTAGGATAAGGAGGGCTTCTCGGTGCAACTCCGAGAAGATCTAGAAGTCGGAGTCTCTATCGACCTCTATTACAGCCTTCTAGTACTATTTATAGCATTATAGGGATAACTAGATGAATTTAATAATATTACGGAGCTAGCTAATAGGTCCGAGCTACTACTAATACTCTAGATTATTATTATAACCCTTAAGCTTATAGAACTATAACTTAGTATATAGAATCTCCTTATTAGCGCTAAATAGGAACGCCCGGGCCGAGAGATTAAGGATATAGCTATAATACTATATACGCCGGGCCTAGATATCTATCTCTATTATCTCCGGGTCTAGTTCTCTATAGAAAGCCCGGAGGTAGACGTTATTATTTATAGTATTATTAGAGATAGTTACTCCGATCTGGTCCTAGATATAGTAGCGGTTAATAACGTTAATAAGGGTTGCTACGAGGGTAGCGCTGCTATAATCGCTACGATATTAATAGAAGGCTAGAAGATAGGATTATAGGGTACTATTAGTATTAACGAAGTAACTAGTAACCCCTATAAAGGTATAAATATTTGGGGATATCTATAGATCGAATAATAGGTATATTTTTAACCCCGCTGCGTGAAGTTCTTCGATTACTAGCCTCTCGCTATAGCGGTAGATATTATTAAGACGGTCCTAAATAGACGAATAACTCCATAGCACCTCGCTAGCGATCTCTATACTATAGTATTATAGTATTTGCTAGAGGTAGGAGTTTTCGAAGTAGGCGAATAGGAGGTTACTAGAAATAATCGAGGCTATATAGAGATCACATAGAGTAGTTACTTTAGCCTTAGGTATATTTATATAGCTAAGTCGAAGTCTCTTTAGGGAAGGTAGCGTAGATATAGCTATTAATAATAACATCGGAGTGCTATTAGAGTCCTTATCTAACTAGGGAGAGATCCTATAGATTATATAGGCGCTTTAGCCTCGTTAGAGTATAATTACTATAGAGAGAAAGCTTAAGTTAATATATTGCAGCAAGTGCTCTTGCGAAGTAGATATAGTAGTAGCGCTGAAGACCCTCGGCTAGCCTTTAGCGTTATATTGCTAGCAACTCTAGTAAGACCCTGCTATATATCCCTGAATAACCTTAACGAGGAAGTCGCTATAATCTTAAATCTAGCTAGATCGACCCCGCTCTCTCTTATATAAAAGCTACGCTTTAAGTATATATCGTTTGCTACTAATAATAATAGTTAGCAGGTTGTTAATCGTAGGATTTGGAGGGATAGCAATAAGTAGGGCAGTTATAATCTATATAGAGATGCGGAGGCGCGTAGCAGTTAATAACGCATATATATTACTAGTTAATAAAGAGGTAGTAGTAGTAGTTAATATCTAACTCTAAAGATAAAAAAGATAATAAGGAGTATAAATAATATATATAAGCTAAAGTAATAAATAACTTTTGGAAATAGTATCTAATTGCAACGTTATTTATACTATTCGAACCGCTATAATAACTTCTACTCCCTTAGAAAGTTTCGCATTAATCGGGTATTAACTAGTATTATAAGGGCTATTTGAATATCTTTATCATTATATATAGTAATTAATAAGTCGTTAATAGCGTTATATTTTAGTAATTAATTTTGCCTAGAAAACAGGGGCAGGGGCTGATCTATAGCCTCTTATTAGTTAATATATAAATAATATAAGATATCAAATATTTCAATTCAATCGAGGGATATCGAATCAATCGATTAGGTAGTAGCGATAGCCTCACTTTGCTTAGTTAGGTTATTTGCGTTATCAATTTACTTGCCCTTGTGGAGGCGCTGGTTGCATGGCAGATGGACCTATCGCGTGCCTGGTCATCATTCGACGAGGGCCATGTCGGCACGCTTGGTTGTCAAGGATACGGGCCAAAACATTGGTATTGCATAATTCTAAATCTGCCGTCGCCCGCCACCCTCAAAAGAAGTCAGGATGCCCTTACATTTTAACCAAACATTGAGAACACTTGCGTCAACTTTTCAATGATCATGACGTCGCGAAACAAGCTCCGAGTAACAGGCACGCGTGGCCAGGAAGAGACCACGGAAACACACATTGCTCTTCCCATGTCCATTCAAAGGTATAGTTACTCCCTGGACGCGGGGAATAGCCATAAAAGCCCTCCTGCATCTTAGTGATACTATTTGTGACGTCGTAAAGTTTTCGCTCACGACAAGATAGAAGACGAGGACTGGGATCGTCTTTGCATCTAAGAGTTTACATTATTGCATCTGTTTTCTGTACATGTCCAACTCAATGACGGACCAAACATGGGAAATCTTGCCCTCGTGTAGCTGATACATGACATGTTCATGAAATTTGATAGACTTTCCATTAGGCTTCGCTCCTTTCCACCCTTTGACTGGTGTACCCGCAAACTCTATTCGGGCCGCAATCTGTTGCGAATTGCTGTCGGCTAGTAGCTCTTCAACATGAAAGTGTAGACCTTCGATGGCATCTTGGCTATCACTGATCAGTGGGATATACTCAGAGATGCTGAGCTGTCGGCCATTGTGTTGCAGCACAGGCTGGCAGAAGCGTTCGAACTCTGTGTCCATGGTCTTTTCGTTGATGCTGTTGACGTAGGCTCGATAATGCACTTTTAGATCAAAAGACGGGCTAGGATGAGGCAATCGCCCTGTGAAGGATTGATGTGGGGTTCTCGGCACAGATGAGATGTGGGCTCGGAGGCCATCTTCGTCTCGGAGTGATTGCCATTCTGCAAGACGGTGGTCGGTAAACCATGCAAATATGATTTCTTGGAATTGGGATCCCTGCGTACATTCGATAGGCCGGATGTCGTGGATGTATCGGGCGGCCACGGCTGCACAACTGGTGTCGAGAAGAATCGAATCCAAGATCCTCTCCAGACGCGTTCCGGGGTCGGCGACTTTGCTGAGCTGGGCGAAGAACTCAGTCGCCGAAACATTCCTACCATCGAAGCCGACGGTGGGCTGGACCAGCTTCTCTACCTCTTCCCAGCCCTGCGTGTCCAGGTAGTGCACAAGCGTTCGGAGGACGAAAGCGTCCGTTGTACCTGACTCTGACGCCATGGGAGGTTGGGACTTCAGGGCGAGTGAAGAAATTGAGAACGATTGGATAGCTGACGAAGTAATGGTTTTCCAAGTAAATCTGCAGTACTCTCGCTTGCAGTCGATCTGGCGCAGGGTGATGGGTCGTCTAACAGGAACTGAATTCGGAGACTTTTGTGAGATGCGTGGGAAGTCACGATACGCGCAGAAAGGACCGTGTTTTGTGAAAACCGCAACATGCCCGCTCGTCTTGCCAACGCCGCCATCCCTTTCTCACTGCTCTATTCTGCAAGATGACCAAGATTTACTGATCAATCGGCACCTCACGGGGTCGCATGGGCGAAGACCAGCCGGCCACACCGACCTGCCGACATCGCCGGGTGGATCAGCCGAGATCCGCTCCTTTTCGTCGGTTCACAGAGTAAGTATCGTGCTAGAGCCTAGAAGAAAGTGACAGACAATGGACGTCGTATATCGTCTGGGAAACTCGAGCTACAACGGAAGAAGGAACCCACGCGAGTAAAACCTCGGGGTATTTCTGCTGCTTTCGTCGGTTGTTCTCGTCAAGCTTGATCTGCACGGATCAACGTTACCACGTACGCAGCACAACAACATAGCTGGAATCTTCGACTACTTTATGTGAATCGCAAGCCGAGAAAGCCTCAAGGAAAATCAAATTTGTATGGCGATTGGCTATCCCCAACAACCTAGCTGCCCCGAACCCTCTTTCCCTTTGGATGAGGAACCTGCGATGGAGCTTCAGTCCAAAGAACTTATCCCCCCCTACGAACCTTCCGAAATTCCCGTCAATAGCCACACAGGGGGTCACCGTCAGTATTGGCTTGGTGCCGTTGTGGTAGAATGAAATGGTTCTGTTTCGACTGCCAAGCATCCAACCGAGAATGACGGGGGAAGAGATGGAGGTGGTGGCTGCGGCGAAGGCCGGCTATCTGATGGTATTGGAGACACGTTTCGTCCAACGGGACTTACGGGTATCCTAGGCGAGACATGGGAAATCATGGCTGTCGCAACAGGTATCTGGATGATGACACATCGCCTTCGTCAGCTTAATGAGTACGTTCCGTGTCCTTGGCGGCGTGACGTTGCGGCATAGCTGAGCCTAAACACCATCAATACCTATGAGCGTGCTTTAAAATACATGACTTGGTCGGTTTGGAATCCAGTTTACCGTGACTCATGAGAGTCCCCCGAGCTCTCTTATGTGTTTCTGATTACTCCCACTCTAACGACTACCTACCCATCTCCACTTAAGAACGCAAAATTATCTTTGTAGGATTACGTGGATGCGAAAAACTTGCCGATGATCTCAAAGGATATCCGGGTACCGGTGAGGTGCCGCTCCGGTGTCTCCCCACCGATCGGCGCCTCCCCACCTATCGGCGCCGTGAACCCCCGGATGACCTGGGTCAGAGAGAATGAAAGCCGAAACATTGAATGCCGAATCCGATCTTACGCATTCAAAAAAGAATGCGTCCATGGCCGCTTGGGGAAAAGTTAACGTTCCAAGTGCCCAAAATACAACCGATGATAACTTGCATACAATATGGGCGTGGCAGCTGACTGACTTGCGCCCCGGATGCGGGAATGGTCGTGACGACGGTCCTTACTCACTGCATCCTGGTTGACAGCTTTAACAACAGGGGTAGAGCCTCGAGATTCCCGTCCTTCGCCGCATCTTCGGCCATTTTGGAACTCAAGCAAGACAAAAAATGTTGCCGTACCACTCGTACGGTTCACATGGCGCGACGACGCCTGACGCCGCCCACGCTGTCTTCGTCCGCAATCAACCAGCCGATCTCCCGCCAAGCACCACTGCATCGAATCCGGCTGAATTGCCTGACTCCCCTCGACGCATACAACATGCGAACGACGTGCCCTGTTTGCTCTAGTGCCAGGCACAAGAGGTGGCGCTAAATGGTGACCAACGCAAGCCGCCCCGAACATGCTCTTCCTCAGTCTGCCGCCGTCATCTTCTTTGGCCTCAACTTGGTGACCGTGCTGCGTCCCGAGCCTCCTTTGCACTCTGTCGCTAGTTCTTCTTCATCCCCGGATTGAGTACTGTCAGCCCTCACATGTTCGAGATGGTGGCTGCCGTCATGTCCAGGTTGTCGGGGCCCAAGGACTAGTTTCTGGCGACCTGGTCCATGGCCTCCAGCAATTCGCTCACTTGCAATTTCGTTTCTCCAAAAGGAGCATGGGGCTGCAACCACAGCGCGCCACGAAGGGGTCGTTTTGTGAATGGCAGGCAGAGCGCAAACGGACAGCCTGGATGGCACTCGATTCCAATGTCACCCATACATGCAGGCCCTCTTTGGGGGCGCCACTCCATGCGTCCAAGTTCCAGGCTCCGCGACGCCGCAAGACGGGAATGGAAGGGTGAAAGAAGACTCATTTGGCTTCATATTTCCCTGCCTTGCCCTTGCAACGCCCCCGCTTTGATCCAATTCTTCTCCCTCCTCGTTTGCTGGTGTTTCTCTACCCACCTGGCGATCGGGCATTTCAACGACTAACCGTTGAGGACCAAACGGACCGCGTTTGGCATCACGTACCAACAGTCGTTTGCATCATTGGTGAACCTTTTCCACCCTCGTAGCCGCTCTTTTTATGACCCTTGCCCAGTTTGGGCTCTACTTGTCTGTTCAAAACTCAACTTTAACCGATCACTGAGACGAAGAAGAGGAAAGATGAGGTTCAGGCCATCGAGCCGTGCCCATTGGGCTACAATGCTGTCAGTAATCCTTGGCGCGTCCAACGTAGCGGCGCAGAAATTGGAGGACGTTCTGGCAAGGCAGGCCAACCTAACCACATTTCGCGAACTTGTCAAGGTAAGAAACAGCACAGTCGACGGGCTCTCGGAACCTGCTGCATACCGCCGTCAACGCGCAGAAGCGTTCGATGATCGAGGGGGGCCTGAGGGTCGAATTGTGCGCAAGCGCAAAGCACTCTCAGACGTCGAACCCCTCCAACCGTGGCGTCTCGAGTGCCCAAAAAGAGTCAACATGGCTGACAAGAGAATGCCCCATCAGGATAACAGCGACTTGTTCTCGAACCTGCCCGAATCCGGCGTGACGGTAGGTTTTGCATCCCATTCAATCACCTCCAACCCACCTGTCAAACTTCGACAAGCTTCGACGATGAACACAGAGACAGCGGCATAGCCCATCTTGTGCCGCGACGCAGGGACTTGTGGACAAGACCTGATCGTGGAAGCGAGTTCATGCAAAGCGAACAAACCGGAAGGCAAATTGTTCTGACGGACGCCAGATCCTCGCTCCGAGCGATCAAGCTTATATCAAAGGTCAGGGCTGGGACGCCAACAAGGACGACGTCCCCATTGCGCTGCGATACGGCATCATCGACGGCAAAATCGCCTTCGACGCCCTGTCGCCCGGAAACTCCTCCCTCGAGTCAACGCTGCTCACGGATAACCGCTATTCCAATGTCACGGGCGGGCAGAGCGTACTGGTGACTAAGGAGCCCAACGGCCATGTCGTGGTGACGTCGGGCGTCGCGGAGCGGACGACGGCCATCAAGACCGACATCGCGTTCGACGGGGGCTTGATCCAGATCATCGACAGTTTGATGGTGGCGCCCGCACGGCTGGAGAAGACGGCCCGGGATGCGTACCAGGATCTGGTCTCTTTCCTCGGAGCGCTATACACGACCGACCTGGTCTCTGAATTCGCCGAGACGCAAAACGTCACCATCTTTGCGCCTCGCAATGCTGCTTTCCAGCGTGTCGCTGGCGCTCTGTCGAGCATGAACAAGGATGCTCTTCGTCGCGTGCTACGCCACCATATTGTTCCCTCGAAAGTGGTGGGGAAATCGGCGCTTACCAACGGAACCAAGCTCCCAACCGGAGTTGATGGGAAGGACTTGGAAGTCACGCTGTTCAGCAACGACATCTTCGTCGAGTCCGCCCGCGTTATCCAGACCGACATCCTCATCGCGAACGGCGTGATTCAAGTCCTGGACGCGCTTCTCAACGTGGACTCCAACAACACCACTCCAAACGTGTCTGCAGTCACTCAAACTCCTGTCTTCACACTGACAGGCGAAACGGAGACGGGGTCAGCGGCGCCCACACCCTTCGCCTCCGCCCTCCCGTGCACGACAGACTGTCCCGTGACGGGCGGCAGCAGCGGCAGCGGAAGAGGTGGGGCCGGGGGTGCGGCGACAACAAGCGGGGTCAACCCTAGCTCCAGCACCGGAGGTGTAGCCGCGGCACGGTGCACTGGTGGCTTTGCAGGCGCAATGGGCGTGGGATTGAGTTTCGCGGCGGGTGTGTTGGGGATGGAGGCGATGGGTGTCATCGTCTGAGGCGGACGAGGTTGCAATGCCAGGCAGGGAAGTGAGCAGTGAGATCAAGTCGGAGCGGGTAGATAGTTCGGGCGAGGGGTTGAGTGGGTAGTTTGCAAGTCATTTGTGCAGACTACTGATGATTCGAAGTGGATGAAGGAAAAGACAGAAGCGAGTGGGTTGTGTTTCTGCGAGAGTACTGTGTGCTTGAGCCGCGCAAAGGGGCCGAGAGCGGACGGAAGCTGAGATACCCGTGCATGATCGGAAAGTAGCTTTGTTTAACAGCCTTGCTTTATTTCGTTTCCGAACTCTCCTCTTTTTTCATCTTCACTATCCCATCCACAGCCTTCTTCTTTCTCGCGACAATATTTGCTGCGTTTGCCGATGTCGCGCGATGCGGCACATTAGCCAGCGAAGGACTCCTCCCACATCCCAGCTCAAGAATGGGTTCACAGAGTACGGAACTGAAGAACGATTAGCGAACATCTCCCTTGGCGTCTCCATCGCGTCTAGACCGCATCGTACGAGGCAGCCAGAGTTTCGCCCCAAGAGCCACTTTCTCGAAGCTTGAGTCTTCTCGAGGGGAGTCAGGTAAATAAAGCTTCTTCAGCCGCGGCCGGGCATGATGAAGAAACAGTAGAGGTTGCGCGCGCGGGAATTGCCTCGTGGCCGGCGACGGGCACCTCGCAGAGCTTGTTAGCCGGGCTGCGCTTCACGAGGCCCCCGTCCGTGCACACATTGGCTGGGGATCCTCGGCTGTTTGCCATTCACCAAGAAAGATCCGTTGCTCTCGCTGCTCATCAACGGTGATGACGATACGGGAGGGCTTGGGCAGAGAAACTGATCAACTAGCAAGATGCTGGAGCCAAGTCAAACGCCCCTGGGGGACTAAAACTAAGCCGACTTAGCGCCGGGTGAGACCGAGGAAAAGCAAAAAGTACGTGAGTCGTTCCTTGCAGCATGCAACACAAGAGCTTGCGCTCCGGAGTCAGTCAAGTGTACTGCATAGTAAGTGATGCGGATACGTTTCCTCCGGCAGATCTGCCACAGCAGGGAATAGGTGCCAAGGCAGAGCCAAGGGTGAGGCTGCGGGAAAGCTTAACGGGCGCGATAGACGGGCAGCCGGCTATGTAGGCTATCTGATGTATTAGAGCGTCTGTGAAGCAACAGACGAGGGGAATGTGACGGAAGAGTGAGATGAGGAGGGGGATGGAAAAAGGAGCGAGATAAAGATCCGCCTAGCAGACGGGGAGCGATGACTGCTGGGGGGTTCTAAGACCTCTGGGTAACCTGGTTTCAAGACCTCTCGCCTAGCCGGTGCCGGTGGATAGCCGGCGGAGTTATCACAATCAGATTGGGTACTAAAGTATGTGAGGGAATCGTCGTAAGGCGAGCCCTCTTCAAATCGGAGTCTTCAGACAACATCCTCCGATCTACCGAAACATCAACCCAATCAAACCGCCAAGACCCCGCGACGGGTCTCTCGGTCCCCAGATAAGAGGGAGTCCACCTTACAAAGTGCGCACCGAGAAAGAGACTAGGCTACTTCAGTATTGACAGCGCCGCATGTAGGCAGGGTCGGCCAGTCTTGCCGTCATGCAATGTACCCTCAGAGCCAACTTATCCCGTCCGGTAGGACGCTAGGCTAGGGGACAAGGCGGCCTTTCGTGGGTGGGAGGGTCGCCCTTGCATGAAGTCCGAGTCTAATTGTGCAACCGGCGCCGCCCAGGATGCGCGGATGCTTATCTGAAGATGTGAGGGTTGTCGTGTTTCATGATGGCTTCATGATTTGGGAGCAAGCAACTCTAGGTGCCTGGCCGTCCAGCTTGCCCCCTCGTGAGCAGCGGTAGCACGCCAAGGAGAGCGATCGGGTCTGACATTT
This sequence comes from Colletotrichum sansevieriae, assembly GCA_026260285.1. Classification (NCBI taxonomy): domain Eukaryota; kingdom Fungi; phylum Ascomycota; class Sordariomycetes; order Glomerellales; family Glomerellaceae; genus Colletotrichum; species Colletotrichum sansevieriae. Next base: position 37,165 of record JAOQIF010000478.1, on the reverse strand, counting down.
TTGTTTTGCGAGTTTGGACACTTCCGTGTCGAGTTCGACCAGATGGGATAAGGACAAAGCAGGCCATTAAAACCCCATGTGCAGCCGTCAGCACATGCCTCTGTCGCGCACGTCTCGAAGCCTTTCTCTTTCTCTCAGGCTTCGGCGAACTGTCCGTCCAAGGCCCCATATACTTTCCTTTCCTCTTAGGTTGTCTCGTTGTTGAGACTTTTGAGCTGGCCTCGCGGATAGCTGTGCTATCATCCTCTTTCCTTCACGATTGTTCGAGAGAGAAAAGACACAACGAGAATCTCGTCAAACGTAGACGGTGGAAGACCATCAGTACATACAGAAAAACGAACATAGAGAACTGTCGCCGAATACACGATGAGACTCACCTGGTGGACGGTGGCGTACGCCGCTGTCGCTCTCGCGGCACCGCGTCCCCAGGCTCCGCCCGGCACGCCAACCAACTCGACACCGACGAGCACGTCTCGGACCATGTCAACGCCTACTCCCAGTGCCACTGGCGGCGGCAACGCTGCAGATGCTTGCGCCCAAGTGCAGCCGATGGTGAGGCAGGCTCTCCAGGCCGACCCGAAAGGTACGTGAATCCTGCTTGGGATAGCTTCTCGTCTCTATCGTGGGAGAGAACGAGGGATCGTGATTGATACCTCGAGAGGACAAAGGGGTCTGTCTTTGAGGAGAACGACGTAATTGACAATTGTTCCAACAGCCACCCCGAAAGTTCCCGCGCAGCTCGCGTTTGACTGTCTCCAGTCAGTCCCCAACAAGCCCCAACCGGCAAAGGACTTAATCAAGAGCCTAAAGGCGTACGTCCAATGGCAGAGTACGCTTTCATGGCTCAAAAATCCTCCTGCGTCATACATGCTGCCGCCTACGGACATCGAAGGCGGCCTCGACATGATTGCCGAGAAGGTCGGAAGTGGCGGATACAAGAGCGAGTACGAGTTCCAGCTTGAGATCTTCAAGCTGATTGCGTCTGCCCACGACGGTCACTTCGCCTACCGCGGCGACGTCTTCAAAGGCTTCAGCTTCCGCAACAACCTCGCTTCAGACATCGTCTCCGTCTCGCGAGACGGTATTGAAGTGCCCAAGCTGTACCACCTCGGTAAGTCTCCCAAGCCCGCACCATGACATAACAACGGACGCTGACTTCCGCAGGTCAACTCAACAACGAATCTGCTCCTGCCATTATTCGCATCAACGGACGGGACGCGGCGACCCTGATCGCTGACCTCAACTTGAAGTTCAGCGGTTACCAGGACCCCGATTCGCAATGGAACGCTGGGTTCAAGTCCTATGCGTCGAACGAGACTGCCTTGACCGTTGCCGCTTCGCTCGCTTTCCAGGGCCCCAAGGTCACGATCGCCTACGATGACGGTACAGAGCGCTCTGAGGACAGCTTTGCCATCATTCGCAAGGGAGCCAACTTCACCGGCATCAACACGGGTGAGGACTACTATAGGAAGTTCTGCGACCCCGACGCCCAGCCGAAGGGCAACCGAACCAGGCCCGACGCTCCCAAGACCAGCGCCCCGCCTCCTCCACCGCCGCCCACAATTCAGGGCTACCCCTGGCCCGTCGTCCGCGACAGCGGCGCCAACACCACATCCGGATACTTCTTGAACGGCACTGGGTACGACGATGTGGCAGTCCTTGCTGTCTCTTCCTTTGCGCCTCCTGACGCCATCGACGCATCCGAATACCTCACCAACTTCCAGAACACTGTCGCCAAGTTCCTTGCCGAGAGCAAGAAGGCGGGAAAGAAAAGGCTTGTCATTGACGTTGCTTCCAACGGTGGAGGTTTCGTGGTTGCTGGATTTGAATTGTTCGCTCAGGTACATACATCCCCCCTTTGACGAGATGGAGTCCCTCTTGTTAACAGCTCCCCAGCTTTTCCCTGACGTCGACCGCTTCCAAGCCAACAACTTGCGTTTGACGGACAGCATGAGCATGATGGCGCGTCTCGCCGACGCGATTCCCGCCAACTTCACTCCTAGCAGCCCGGAGGAGAGGGACGCTCTCGAGGCCCTGCAGCAGAGCGCCGTCATCACCAACTTGCTTCCCGGTCAGGTCTTTACCCCAGACGAGAAGGCTTTCGCATCGGTCGACCAGATCTTGTCGCCGGTGATGCTGAACGGAGATAAATTCACCGCCTACCAGGAGGCCCCGCTGAACCAATCTGATCCGTCATTCAACCTGACCGGAGTCGGTTCCAGGGCGAACCCACCCGGACGCGTCTTCCAGCCGGAGAACGTCGTTCTGTTCACTGACGGCACCTGCGGTTCAACATGCACCATCTTCTCATACCTCATGCTTCTCCAGATGGGTATCAAGACCGTCGTCATCGGTGGCCGCCCGCAAACCGGCATCATGCAGTCCATCGCCGGCGTTGAGGGTGCACAGGTCTTCTCCTTCAATGACCTCACCTCGGACGCCAAGGCCATTCTAGCGCTCACTCCCCCAGACAAGAAGGAAGAGGTCATGAGGAGCGATGTCGGCGAGTTGGCGAGGGGCTATGCCATCAAGCGTGCGACGACCCCCAAGAGCGCTGGTGCCGTCAACGGGAAGAACGCCTTCTCCATGTCCGATGCGCGCACTCCGCTGCAATTCCTCTGGGAACCGGCGAACTGCCGCATCTTCTACACAAAGGAGATGCTGTTCAAGCCCGAGAAGGCATGGGAGCGCGCTGTCGATGCCACCTGGAACAACCCACAGCAGTTCTGCGTTGCCAACAGTATCATGCCGGTCAACAAGAACAACACCCTGGATCCGTTCTTCAGGCAGAGCCAGAACAACACTGGCATGCCGAGAAGCGCGGCCTCCACGGAACGCGTGTCCGGCTCTGGACTGAGACTTGCGGTTTTGATCGCGACATTCACCATTACTTTGTTGAGCCTATAGATTCGTCGCGAGTCTGGTGACGTGAAATTCTTCCTGCTTCCTTTTACCTTGAAATGGCGTTTTGAGAATAACAGCCTTGGTTTTCAAGAAGAAACCGTTTCAACGGTGGACTTCTTGTCAGATCCCCCTGCATAGTGAGTCTGGGCGAAATCCTAACCACTGCGCCGAGCCTCAGTGAATTCTTCTCTGAGTAAAAACTGGCGAGTCGGAGCGGGTATCAGCAATGGTACCCTCAATTCAGCGTCGGGTGGTGCAGCTGAGACAGGGGTCTGGCCTTGAAGCGACCATCACATGAAGCTTTTTGCCTTCTACTTTATAGTTGGATGTCTGGGTTTAGGGAAATTTTTGGAGTTGTGGAGGCGGCTGCAACCTAGGGATACTTGGGATGACAAGGGTTCAATGAGGCGGGCTGATACTGCTGGGACGCAACCTAATCTCGTCGTTGATTCAAGATGACGGACCCCCCTATTGGATAGCAAGTAGTCTCGAATAATGGTGAATGAGGCCGTTGCAATTACGAGCGCCGAACACAACGTGAGCGTGACGTGTTTCTTGAGGCGGTAACGAGACGGTGAAGACGAGCAAGTCGGCCGAGGGAATTCGATGGCTAGCTAGGACAAGGCACACACAACATGCGACGCTGAGACGGTCCATACAACATACTGAGTGTGCCGGGGAGATCTGAGTAAGGTAGGAAGTGATGATGTGGGTTTGAGTACTAGCAACCCAATGCTATACCAGAGGGAAACTAGATCTGAGGGGAAGCCGATTCATATGGAAGAGGCTTACCGATAACGTTTCCGACCGTTACAGCGCGGGTTCCTGCTCGAAGTCTATGCCAGAGTTTCGCTTCTGCAGAATCCGAGGCTAGCGTGAACTCGCTCGGTTGATTAGAGATCTGGAGCCAGCACGAATGGTGCTCATAGATTGCTGAAGCGAACCACTTCCCCACCCCCTTCTAAATAGCTTCAACTCTAGATCGCTGAAATACCGTGGCTGGTGCATAGGTGGACGACCAGTACGCAGCATCTGCACTCACAGTTTTTTAAACCTCAAAGCATTTAACAGCAAAACAAGAAAAAGATAAAAGTCATAGGCAATGTTTGTTGGCAAAAGCCACTTACAGCAGATCGAATTATACTATGAATTTGTCAAAGGGCAATCACCAATTATCACGAAGCCAGTTCAACAGGACGACTTCCTTCCACCTCGCAAATCCTTGTCTGCGATGACAATTCCACGGGAGGTGACGACAGCATGTTCAATTCTCGAGTTTCGTGCCCGTGGCCAGATAACTCCTGCTTAGTATCGTAGCCCAACCCCCTCGAAGTTGCACTATGCCTCTCAACAACCCCTGCCTGAGGCTCTCCTGCAGCCATCTTCTGTCTTCGTCTGCGGAAACACAACAGGATCCCACTTCCAACCAAAAGAAGCACCGCGACAATACTTCCAATTGCTACGCCTGCAATCGCTCCAGTCGACAGACCCGAGCTTTCGTCGACTGTGTCGGTGGTAGGAACTCGGGCGTAGAGGGGAAACGCAGGGTGTTTGACCGAAATTGGTCCCTCGGTGGCCAGACTGGAAAGTGAAATCTTCCTCCAAGAATCCCAGTCTGTCGATTCGATGCCGTTGCTCGTCACGATTTTGTTCACCCAGACCTCCGTGGGCGTGCTTATCAGACTGACGCAATCGCGAAATGGTGTCTCTTCGCCTTGGGCGGCGAGGCACGTCCACGACGTGGGCGGGCAGCACCATTCCTGCGTATAAGTCCCGATGGTGCCCACCATGATAGCTGTCCTGCAAGCTGTTGTCCAGCCGCTGATGCAAGCTGTACCTGGGTACGCTAGGCTAGGGACATCGCCTCAAAAGGTGATGGCAAGGTTAGTTCATCTCACGTACGTGAGAGGCTGACATGGAACACTGCTCACTGAATGATCCCGCGGGCTGCCATATGTCGGCGTACGACTCGGGGAAACACTGCGTAGGAAGCGTGGCCTTGTTCTCCCCCACAATTTCGTCCCCCAAGCAAACAGCGCCAGAGCTTATCCTTTCCGGCTTGTACTGGCATCGAATGGATCGAGGAACCGGACATTCGGGGTCGTTTGGCGGAACGAACGGCGTTATTTGCGGCGCTAGAGAGTAGACTTTCGTTCGTCCGAACTGGCCTCTTGTGTACGTGAGTGTGGCGAGGAGCGTATCGTACGTTGTCTTTGACCCCATCGTAAGGCACCGTGTAGGCGTGATGTTGCCAAGCTGCAGTTGCTACACAGATGGCGCCTCAAGTTGGGGAGAAGATAGAGTCAAAACCACGGGGGAAAGAAAGGGAAAAGTCACGAAAGCAAAGGAAAATAGAACATGGAACTATTTAAGCTGAATTTTGATGTGCGAATGCCCGTGGTAAAGCGCAAGTGAGATTCGTCTTCCGGCTACGAGAGCTTACTTACAGGACGTTTTAATTGGGACGGGGTCCGGTATGATCAAGCAGAACTAGAAATCGGATTATCTAGTTGCATATGCTGTGTATCGCCACAACACCAAGCTTACTCAATGGATCAGCTTTCATACTTGGCGAAGGTTGCTAGTCTGCCTCACGAGAACTTTTGGAAAACAAATCCGGTTAATCTCATTCAGCGCATGCCGCTCATTTGCACCCACCTCATCCTAACCCAGCCCAAAGAACACAGCGCCCTCGCATGACTCACTAACCCAGCGTCGGACTACTGCGATAAGTTCCTAAGCGGAATTAAGTTGGATCCGTACGTTGATATTTGGTGAATCCAGACTGAGCGTGTCTAATGTTTGTGTATTTCAACTTCGGATTGATTCTCTTCTACTCATAGGCAGACAGAAAAGACTCTGTTAGGACTGCTCACTCAGCAGAGAGTTTCGAGAGACACCTTCAACATTTCATGGAATCATTCACAGGCTTGAATGGGGTCCAATAAAGCTAAGTTGGATTGGCGGGGCTAGATGCTAGCTGGACAGTGAAAGCCAACGAAAGAGAGACTGATAGAAAAGATATTCAATTGCATTGCCACGAAGTTGAGGGTCCGCCTAAAGTCGATACGGTTCTCTCTTCACGAATATCTTGTCGAAGTCCAAACCAAGATCCTCCAAGACCCTCTTCGCCACAGGTCGTCCACCTCCCCAGACCCCACCACCGGGATGCATGAAAGGTCCCGCGAGATAAAGACCCTTAACGCCGGGAACTCGATACTGAGCAAGGGCTGGCGTCGGGCGATTAATCCCCATCTGGTCGGCCGCCATGGAGATACCACAAATGTCGCCATGTTGGAAGCTGGGGCTATCCGACTGATGGTCTGGGGGAACGACGACATCGTAGGAGCGAATGATGTCAGGAGTGAAGTTTTTGAGATACTTGGAAAAGTATCTAAAGACCCTTTGTACCCAGTCGTCTTTGATGCGTTCCCACGCGTCCCAACCACCGTCTGCAGGCTCCATCTTGCACATGACCACACAGTGAAGCAGAGCCTTACCAGGCGGGCACCGAGTAGGGTCGGCGGAGTTGACGCACGATGAACCAATCATGATGTTTTCCGGCAATATGCCAGCGGCCATGTCATCGTAGCTCTTAATCAATTCGCTGAGACTGCCAGGGCAACAGGTATTCATAACTGCCCTGTCAGCTATCGGTCCCGCTTTGAACTGCAGCGGGCGTTCGAGAGCAGCGTGGATTACGAAAATACTGAACTCGGAAACCCGAGTCTTTGATGCGGCTGTCGTAATGGATGAGTCCAGTCCGTCGACAAGGCGACCCAGATTGTGAGGGTGAATCTGGCCGATCACCGCCTCCTTTGCCCGCAACTCCCCAAAACGCGTTCGGACTCCGACAGCGCGGCCGTCTTCCTGAAGAACCTTGATGACTTCGGTATTCAGCAAAATGTCGCCTCCATGATCTTTGAGACACCGAATTACTGCTTCGGTGAAGACCGATCCGGTACCTTCAGGCACGCAAAGCCCGTATCTGTCCAAGAGACCAAAGGCCAGATACGCCATAAGACCGGTGCCTTTGGTCTTCGGATGTGCCAGCTGGATCTCGGTCACAAAGCGCAGAAGAGCGACCTGAAGGACCTCATGCTTGAAGTATCGCTGAATCAAGTCCAATGTAGAACCGGCAGACACCCTCGCGATCTCTTCAGCTAGCGGGCTGTTCGCGATTTCTGCCGAGGTATCCCTAGGAGGCTCGAACATTGCTGGCATGAGAAGGTCGGTTATCTTGCGGGATGTCTCAACGAAGACGTCGTACGCATCAGCATCCTCTGGCGAGACTTTCCGTATGGCCTCGATAGTACGGTGGCGCTCGCGATAGATTGGAAGAAGCCCGTCAGGCATGACGATTGCGTAGCAAGGATCGAGTTGTAGGTACTTCAAGCCATAGCGAGACTGCAGACCCAGCTCATCGTGGGTGATGAGCGGGTTGGCCAGGATCAACTGGTGGATGGCACTGTGTCGCTCGCTTAGGAAGCCGGGCTCGGCCATGGGCAGGCTTGCCACTCCGCCGCCAGCATAAGCTGCTCTCTCAAGAACAAGAACCTTTTTCCCGGCAACGGCAAGGTACGCGGCGGCCGTCAAGCCGTTGTGACCCGACCCAACGACTATGATATCCCAGTCCTGTGACTCTGGTTGCGAGGTCAATACCCCCAATTTGGTGAAGTCGGTGACCATTCTGTCGGTGAGAGCTGGAGATGCTGAAAAGGAAGATGGTTGTAGCGGGTTTGCAACAAATCAAAGGAGGCCAGTGAATGTTGATATCGATCAAGCGGGTTTGATGGCGAGGCTGTCGTAGGCATTTATATCTGCTTACTTCTCAACCTCTATAGTCTTGCAATAAATACGGATAACTGAGCGAGTCATTCTTACTGCGGTCCCGTTGAGTTTCAACTCGTGATTTCTGACAAAGTCTTGGTAGCACTGAGCTCTTGCACCCGACGTGACTCTGGTACACCGTAAGTTCCCTGCTGTGCGGCTATGTCGGCAATCCATCCACACCGAAGTTTCACGACAACACCACGACTCAAGTTCCGGGGCGGCGTCCACTGCGAGTGAAGCTGCACCCCGCAAGTTCCGAATCACACCGGGCTACCTTGCCAAACGAGCTTCCGAAGTGGGGGGCTTTCCAGGGCTGACGAAAATCCCCCGCACACGCCGATCGCTCTGGGCTCTCTCAGTCTCTCCCTCAAGCTCAAGAAACCCCACAACGTCCGACCGACATTTAACTGCCGTCGACTCGAGCTCTGTCGGAAAGAGATGAGGGAACTCCTCCTCTTCACACCCGAGTCCGTCGATATCACCTGACAGCCTGTCGGAGAAGCTAGGCTCAAATCGACGCAGCATTGCCCCCCAAGGTCCGAAAACACAAAGGTACGAGACTCCGAGGCGAAACCGCCAATATGTTGGCCAAATGCCATGTTTGCGGTGCTGAGTTCCGTCGGTCTGAGCACCTGAATCGCCATGTCCTTCGCCACCTCGGAGCGCGTCCTTTCGCGTGTTCTGTCTGCGGGGCAGATTTCTCACGAAGGTATACTCCTTCTCAGTTCTCGCGGGTTGTCGACGTACGCTGCTTTTGATGTTGTAATCTTTGGCCAATCTACCTCACTTGATCTAGTCATGTGACCACCAGTATTTGTGCTCACACCTGCAGGGATTCTCTTCAGCGCCATCTACAAGGTCATGCTGCGGATGTCGCTGCCCCATCTGATGCTAGCACCCGTGCGAGATCACGACGGTTCTGCGTCTCTCGAGCATGCAAACATTGTGCCCGGTCCAAGCAGCGATGTGATGGTCTACGTCCATGTACCCGTTGTCGAGGCAAAGGGCGAGCCTGCGAGTACGAAAAAGACGCGAAGACCAGCACGAGAATGACTCCGGGCGAAACAAGCCGTTCTGATGTCGATGTCGTAAGTGCTAACATAAACCTTTAATACGAAGATGCAGCTTTACTCTTTCAGGAAAGTGCTGATATTGCGGATGCCTAGGATCTCGCCTCTCAGAATTCTCTTCAAGTCACGTCTGACCACACAGTCCACGCACCAATGCTGCACCAGGCTCAACCTATAAGTTCTCTTTCATCAGCAAACAACCATGAAATCCTGCCGTTGGATCTTTTCCCATCGCTGGTATGCCCTCCGGGCCAGTGGTGTTTTCCATTTGCAGACGCCCGAAGCTGGTTTGAGACTGCACCGTGGCATGACGAGCTGGCCGGCATGGGACAGGTACAGAACCTTTTCAGCGGCCTGCAAATGCCCAGCAACGGTTGCGTGGGAACTGCAGATTTCGGCATTTCTGACTCTCAATCGACTGCAATTTCGCCAATAACTCCGGGCTCTGTCGATGAAGACGGTGGATCGTCCCCCAACAGACCCTTTCCAGAAGCAGAGGCTCCACGGCCCAACTTCACAAATCACAGCGAACTCTCAGCCACATTCGAGAACGCCCTGGGCACCCCAAGTTCTATGGCCAGAAGCTATTCGGATAAAAAGTCTGCAGAGAGCTTGAGCACGCTAGGTAGTGAGTACTTCGTAACGCGTGGGCTGGACAAACTCTCTCGTCTGAAGGGACACCCTCTCGCGCACATACGCGAGGAACGGACAGATCAAGCATGGCAGCTAGAAGACTTCGGTCACGTCCCGAACCTCAACTCCGGAACATACGCCAAGATAAAGCTGTTTTTCAACAAGCTAAACACTGATAGTGACCTATCCAGAAGGTTCACGGACAAGTCTCTCCCGCCGGTGGAAGACATGAATGCTTTTATTCAAGCATATTTCGAACAGTACCACTCGGTCTTCCCGTTGCTACATCGGCCGACATTCAGCCCTCAACGTGTGCACTGGGTATTGGTTCTTGCAGTCGCTGCCATCGGTTGTGGCTACTCGGCTCTGGGCTCAATAAGCACCTCTTTCATTCTGCAGGAATTCTTGCGACGAAGCATCAGTATTTGTGTATGTGAAACCAGCTCTCGTCCCAAAGCTCGAGACCTCGAACAACAGCAACTTCAGAGTTTGGGGCTGATTATACTCGATTCAAACACACAGATCGAACTCGAATGCAATCCTGACATAGATACCGAGCTTCATGTGACTCAAGCGGCGTTACTCAGTCAAATCGGATTGATGTTCTCCGCCAATATGTTTTTTCCAGAACACGCCCAGAGAACCATGTCCCTCGTCCCTACCTTATGTAGGAAGGCGGATTATTTTGCAGAGTATGACCTGAACCATAATTACACTGGTTCCTTCGAGGCATGGCAAAGCTGGATACGCATCGAAAGCCGACGCCGCCTGGTCCATCTAGCTTGGGTGAGGAAGTTTGACGAAGAGCCTGATGTCCTGGTCTGATGCGTCGACAGTTACTCGACTCCCAACTCGTGGCCTTCTTTGATCTGCCATCGGCGATGCCTTCGGACCTCCTCCAGCTACCCATGCCATGCCGTGAGCTGCTTTGGCAATCGATGACCTTTACCCAGTGGACAATTTCGGGACATTCAAAACCAGGTAAGGATAGATTTTTGCCTCTGCTTCAGTGCCATCGTGTCCCAGCCATCTTAACGTCGCTGGCAGACCTGACCCATCCGAAACGTCTGCGTGAAGAGCTGGACGTTCTTTACGAATGCAAACAGGCGCCCAATGGACTCGACGAGCTCGGTACTCTTCTGGTGACTGTCGGTGTGTACCGGGATGTGTCAGACCGGAAATTGGCCTCTGAATATCTCGGCATCCTGCGAAGCGATGAGAGCCTCCTCTCAGGTTCGAATGTTGCTGGCTGGATCGCGTTGCAGCACAACCATGCCTTGACCCTTCTGTCTCACATCACTTTGCGAGAACTGACTGCCTTTTCTGGCTGGCGTATTGCCCCTTCAGTTCGCGAACAGGTTGACCATAGGCTTGGCAATTGGCTCGAGAAAAACGATAAAGAATGCCGAATCATTACGTATCATGCTGCCAAGCTCTTTACATGTATTCGGGCTCAACCGACGAGCGGTCACCATGGAACGATGGCGTTGCTGGCCTCGATTCTATCGCTGTGGATGACCACCACGCTTGGAAGACACGCACGCCCGAGCCGCGTTCCCTCTGTCGATGCCACAGAGCAGGAAGAAACAGGTTTCCATCAACAGGCTCTCGATGGACTCACAAGTCGAACTCTGAGGTTGGATAATCCTATTGATCAAGACACGCTGTTGCAGTGGATATCAGGAGACTCAGTCTTCCGCCCATTTTTGAGCGGCGTGGGACCGTTGGTCACTGAACAAGCTCCGCGACGTCTGCTGCGGGAGGGTCGGCGAGTTCTTTCGACGCTAAAGGGGTGGTCCATAAGTTGGGCCGTGAGTATGGTGCTTCAAGCTCAGTTCCGGTCTGGTCGCCGGGGGAAGTGAAAGGCTTTGGGCCTAAGGAGGCAGGCCACTCGACATTTCACAGCAACCTCAGTGGCATGCGTGAGGCAAGATTTGTTTCTGGTTACACTGAGTCCGATGATAATGGTTTTGTTGAACGCACATCGAAACGCTTCCACAAATTGGCTAAGTTGTTGACACGCAGGACTTTTGGTTACGGAGACACTATTCTCACATGAATTGACCGCATCATTAATCCTTCTCAAATACTCGATTCTCTTTGCCGAGCACGGCAAATGACGTCCTCTGATCCAATCCGGGTGGGAGTGTAGAGAACAAAGCTCTGGCGACTTTCTCGGTTTGTAGAAACGTCTCCGCAGCAACACGGTTCGGGAACCAGTATTGCTCCATGAGCTCAGTAGTCACCCAGTCTGTTTCAGCAAAAGGGGTGCCCGCAAAGAAAGCCTGCAAATCTTTCGGCCTGACGCTTCTGTTGAGCACGTACCGCAGCAACCCAGTCTCGCGTCCAATCGATTCTACCAAAGTTGCCCGATCAGCTAGATCCTTGTCCCCGAGGACGAGTTGGGTCCCAGCGGGCCGCCTCAGGAGGGCCACCATAAGCGTGGCCGAATCACCTCGCTCTTCGAATGCTGATGACTTGAAAGTAATGTTGCTGACCTCTTTGCTCAGGACACCAATCTGAGAAGTTTCGTCCGCGAATACGTGTTGTCCTGCAGATGCCTTGTACTCCGGGGCCTGGAACGATTCGTGGAGATCTTCTAGCGTGGTCCACTCGAGAGTCGTCACGGCGTCGAACTTTTTGAGCCCGCCATCTGGGAGGTTTGCGACTGGCTTGTGCGGTAACGCAACAAGCTGTGTGTATTTGCGCAGAATTGGGACAGCGGCTGCCACCCCGCGAGTCATATTCGCATGAACAACTTCATATTCTTCCAAAAACTTGGAATCTTCCCAACCGGGTAGCTTTCTGGTGGCTACTGTCATCTTCACCAACTCGTTTCTCGGGTATCGGGTAATATCTGTTTGTTCCGACATGGTGTGCTAAAGCTTCTGCTCTGATTTTAAGGCCGGCGAAACGAAAAAGCTGACGATGGGAGTTGATGCGGATTCTGATCGTCGTGAGAGTTACGGAGGCCCACTGGGTGTATTGACCCCCTTTTGAACCCTCGTCGGTTCGCGGTTTGACTGAGTAAGCGGCCAGATGGTAAGGCATGAAGCCCGTCTGGGGAACCGGAGGGGGTTCGTGGGGTAGCGGGGCCGAAGCATGGCGGGCCCCCTTCGGCAATTGTATCCGGCACGTTAATACCCCAGACGAACACATGCGCCGGCGTTTAAACGTTGACCAATCTTCTGTCACGAGAGCCAACAGGTGACTCTCTGTATCGTTCGCCTCTTTCCAACTGTAACAACCCCACTGTCGTTCGTCGGTGCCACAAGTCCACTCTGCGGCCGAAATGCTCCATGGTCATGCGGTACACGCTATCGACGTAATACTCAGCTTCTGGACCCGACCTGCCAGTCACTTTCGACCAGAATCGGAGAAAATGTTCGCACCAAGTTGCCGTGCTCGGCATAAGCGGGCGTTCTCCGACGTTGAACGTGAGGAGCATTCTGTTTCGGTGATCATTGCGCGGGTTCTAGTCATCTGGCGTCTGCAAGAGTCGGATGTGGGATCGGCCTTCTTTTGGAATATCCAACAAAGTCTGCTCCTGTCCGAAGGTTTCCAAGATCTCATCAATGAAATCGCTGTACTTCCCAACCTCTCCGAACGTAAGCCTCGGGCGTATGTCGAATCCACGGTCAAAACCCATGTTGTAGATGCTGTTGTACAGCACAATGATTCCATTCTGCAACTTTGAGGCAACTGCCAAACCCTCTTTTCGTACCTATAACTATAAGGACCATGAAGAGCCTATTGCTGTCGGTGATCTGCTACAAACAATGCATGTTCAAATAACCATGGTCATGCGTCTGCATCTCTTCTCCAACTCGCTCACTCTCCAAGATTAGCCGCGGCAATGACGATGGAGCTCATGCTTCTCATACAATAGACGTTCAGGAGAACTTAATGCTCCTTATGTAGTAGTCTTCGGTTCACCAGAGATCAATCGGGAGGATACAATGAAAGTTTTGACGGTTTTGTGATAGACTTGAGAGCTCATTTTTGTCCAAGCCTCTAAGACCACAACGTGACCAGACCTTTGCGAAGGTTGCTTATGGTGTTGTTCAATCTACATGCTATTTCTACGCCATGGCACAGTTGAGAGCTGGTCTTCTGGGCTCCGGAAGACCTGAGGGGAAAAGGCGGTCCGGTTCGACCTCAATCCCACCGAAAGTTTGGCAAAGTAATTAGCAAGAGATCTTGAGCACCCATCAGCGCTGCCGTAAGTGCAAACTATTCAACAAACAATACAAGTTAATCGATCAAAGTGATGCCATCACCACTTCCTAATTAAGCAATCCCTCCTCCCTCAGAATTGTTGAATACTTTGATGTCTTATATATATATAGATCTAGCTAATAGGAGGCTATAGATCAGCCCCTGCCCTATTTATTTTAGTATGCCTAGCTACTAAAACATGCTACTATTGCTAACCTCACTATTATTATATATATTATTGAGGTTATTCAGACCACCCTCATTATACTAGATAAAGGCGTATTTTTTCTGAAAGTTTGATTATAAATAGAAGGGATTATAGCGATTTAAATAGTATATTTAATATTGCAATCGACGTCTTCGCCGTGCTAGCAATAGCAGCTAACTACGAGAGGGCTTTTAGTACTGCAAAGTTAACACTTATGTCGTAGAGAATGAGTATGAAGCCGGATACTATAGAGAGGCTCTAGCTATTAAAAAACTAGATAAAAAGGGGGGTTATAATGCTAAATAATAGCTTTGGATTACTAGGTATATCATAAATAGCTCTATTATATAGGTCACGTGTTTTTATATAGTAACTTGAATTGACCTATTTGCAAGTTACCCAAGTAATCAAAAACACTAAAACAAATCTCATCAATAGCAATTTTAGGGGTCAAAATTGACTTGATTGCACTTACGGCAGCGCTGGCACCCATGCCATCTTCATTTATAGAAATTCTGTCTAGTGTTCACAGAGTACCTTGCTTTAAGGCTGATCCTCCTGTGCAAACAAAGATCCTGACAGGTATTTCAGTCCGCTGTCGCAAGCAATTGTGACTACCTTTTTCCCAGGCCCCAGCTCTTTGGCTAGTTGGAAAGCTCCTGCGATGGGCCCAAGTCTTCCCAACTGATAGCCCTTCCTTCCCACACAGTTGACGACACATATCGGGATTCTCATTTTCATTGGCAGCGCGGACTGTCGTACAATCTTTGATCAACATGAGTCGAGAACTCGAGATGAGACCCGGTGCAATGCCATCAACGCCGTGTGGCCCCTTCCGACCCCGAGCCAAGAAAGCCGCTGAAGAGGGCCCCAGAAGAACTGAATCCAACATTCGTGTTGTTGTCCTTAATGACGCTTGAGACACCCATCATCATGCCAGCCGTCCCGAAGGCGCCACAGAACGCAACAAAACCATTGGGGAGCTGTCGCATAAGCTCATGGTCAATTTCCGCGTACCCGACAAGTGCGTCTTGGTTGCTGAACCGGTCTCAATGGAAGACGTTGTTGCGTAACCCCAGGCCTGCCGCGTGTCTTTTCATAGACGCCATGAGGTCAGGCGTTGTTATACCCGAAGGGCTAAGTGTGATATTGAACGTCGCCCCAAAGGCAGACATCGTCTGAAGTTTTTCGTTTGCGTACGCATCAGACGATAGAGACCAGAACCTATAGCCCTTCGCCGCACATGACAATGCCAGGGAAGACCCGGTACTTCGGCAGGTCGCTTCGACGACTTGTTGTATCAGGCGTGAGATGGCCGCGGGCCGCGGCGTTCAGCTTCTTCGATCATGGAATTCGCCATTCGGTCCTTGTAGGAGCCTGTTGGGCTCACGAATTCAAGCATGAAGAATACATCGACGCAGCTGTCAGGAAGAATTCGTTTGTGTTGGGCCACAGGGTTATTGCCGATAGCACCCTAAACGGAGCGAAACCCAGGAGGAGGGG
Source organism: Colletotrichum sansevieriae (assembly GCA_026260285.1). Classification (NCBI taxonomy): domain Eukaryota; kingdom Fungi; phylum Ascomycota; class Sordariomycetes; order Glomerellales; family Glomerellaceae; genus Colletotrichum; species Colletotrichum sansevieriae. Next base: position 21,796 of record JAOQIF010000478.1, on the reverse strand, counting down.
GCATAGGTCGGGAAAAGTACGAGGCCGGTTTTGATGTGCTAATTAGACGGCAAAGGGATAACGAAGAGAACCTTATTCGTTCTGGTCCAATATATGGGACAGAAGTTGAGGAGTCATATCTTCGCTGCTGGAAGAAATAGCGCACCGCTATATGGATTTCTAAGTCAAGTGGTCCTGATCGCAAATACATTCCTTTTTCCTACACTAGATGGGGCTGGTCTCGAGGAAGACATGCTTGCAAGGTCTACCAGTACTGGATTCACTTCGTCCGTGGACTCATTGCGACCACCTGGTGGAGTGACTCACGCGAATGACGCCGTGAACTGGAGATTAGGAAGAATTCTCTTCGCGTACAGAGGCGTGAGGAAGGAACGTGATTTAATTCTCTCCGTTAATTCGGAAACGCCAACCTGTTCTCGTTTTATCTAGTAACATACATACCCCGAGATGCCTCATTTGATATTCCTGTTCTCAAGGAACAAGAGACCTGAGAGCATACATGATAAGACCCCACCCCAAGCAACGAAATCCCCCTATAACTGATAACGCGTTGCATCGCGCAACCTATATACTATATAATATATATTATCCTAGTTAGCTAGGTTTTTCGCTATTATAACGATTAAAATAAAATCCGAAAAAAATACCACGCTACTTTGCATACCTAGTTATACCCCTAACGACCTCGCTAGTGCTATTATAGCTATACAGGGTGGTTAGCCCGTCCTCGCAGCTGCGAGAGAATAAGGGGTACTATATGCTACTATCTATAGCTATTTGAAAGGCGCTATATCGAAACGCGAGTTAAAAGTATATAAATAATACCTAAGTATAAAGCAGGAGTCGGCTCTAATAACTTAGGTCCTTACGCAAGGCTCCCTAGGCTTCGCGCCTAGCTATTAATATATATAAATATTTGCTAAATATATCCTTCGCGCTACTAGCAATATATAGCTACTTAGGAGGAAGTAGATAGAGGGCTTCTTATACTAAAACCTAGCTATTAAGACGCTTAAGGCACGGAAGATTAATACTCAATATATTAAAGATATTACTATTAATAATATTAAGTAGTTCTTTATAATTCTTAACCTTCTAGAGGTTAAGAAGATATTAATAAGCTTTTAATAGAATATAGATAAAATAGGAATTATAGAAGGGATATAAAGGGACGATTTAGTACTAGGATATTCTAGAAAGCCTTTAATATTTATCTAAAGCTCTAAGGATTATACCTAGATATCTATTATTAAGTATATCTTAGTAAATAGGCAAAGCTTACCCCTATTTATTATCTTTAAGGGTAAGATTATATAGTAATAGTAGTTCCCCTAGGATCTCACGAACTTCGCTTTATAGTACTTTATATTATTAAAGAATAGATAGATATTAAATAATATAGGTATCGAGTAGCTAGAGAAGGTATTCTTACCTAGAATAGCCTTAGAAGCTAAGAGACTACGTTCTAAGCGTTTTCTTATTATAAATAGCTATAGAAGCTACGTCTCTAATAAGTTTATATAGAAATGTTATATTAATAATATTTATTTAGCATACTTACTAGCTTATTTATTATATTTCACGCAGCTGCTAGATATATCGGTCTTTTCACCTCTAAAGGGGTCCTATAGACGTTATCTAGAGGAACGCAACTACATACTTAACTTAGTACTAATTAGCAAGCAGAACTTCTTCTAGTGCTATTCGCATGCCCGTAGCAATACCCTCTAGCCTTATATTATTAAGGCAGGCTAGAAGGCAACGGGTATATAGCCTATTAATATATCAAAGCTGCTTATAAGCAGGTTCTTCTATACCCCTATAGTAACTAATATTCCGAGGGCCCCTATATAGCGTGAGAAGCTAGTAGATATTATAGAGGGCCCTGAGAATAATATCATAAAGATACTGAAGTCTTTTATTAATTTGCTATAATATAGATAGTTATTTAATAATAATATAAGGGGTAGAACGAGGTTATAGTAACTCTAGCCCGACCTAGTTATCTATATCCTATTCTTAGAGAAAATCGGGAAGCAATTAGACCTTAATAATATAGCTATAGCTAATAACTAGTAGATTATTTATATACTCGAGGCCTAGGTTAAAAAATATAAGCTAAAACTAAGAAGAAAAGTTAAGCTAAAACCGAATAAGCGATTTATGATTATCCAAGATATTCAGAAGAAGCAATAAGAGGTTTAGAACTATCTAATTAAGTTAGAAGTAGTATTAATCGATAGCGAATCTTCTAATAATAAGGAGAGTATAAAATCATATATCGTTATTATAAATTAATAGAGATATTTAGCGATATATTAAAATATAATTATTATTATGAGGGTCTAAATGCATAAAAATCGCGTTATCGGTTGTAGGGGGATTTCGTTGCTTGGGGTGGGGTCTTACATTGTGGATTTCCATCAAACTCTGTCATCGGGTGCCTGGTTTCTGTTCATTCACGTAGCATGAGATCTCGCCATATTCCAGGAGCCGATTATCAGGTACTCGGTCGCAAAACAGTGAAACAACAGTGACCGTCTTCGAGGGGCTCGTTTTTATCAAGCCGTACAATGCCAGCTCGTACTAGTCTGCAGGGGGGAAATATGCAGTAACAATGCATATCTGACCAGCAGATATTCTATTCCCTGCCAATAATGGTTCAAGGTATGCAAGTTCCTTTTTCTTCCACCATGCACGCAATGTCGCCTTCACCCGTGTTGATGCAACCCTTCATGCTACTCTGTGTCGATCGCCTACCAAAAACCAGCTGGTTGGAAGCGGCTGATGTAACCGCGGCAGAAAACGTCGTCAAAGTCAACGAAGATAGCGGAAAGTAAAAGGGAATCGGTCGTTTCGTTACTCATTATAATGGTCAGGATGATGGTACGAATCTAATCTGACCTTCGTCCGCGATAGGACTGTTCATCATGGTGATCCACCTTAGCATTACTGTTCCAACCAAGGTCCAAAGAAAACAAGTGGCAATCCAAGTGTGGTCCGCTTCTTACATGGTGCCATTGACAGGGCCGCCTCGGGCCGCCGCGGCGTCAAACAGTCCCCGGATATCAACTTGCCACTGCGCCAGGTCGGGTCGAAGGACGCGACGGTCATACGTGACCAAGCCGTTGACCTCGCCTTCGACGTCGCTTGTCTGAGTCCAGACGCCACCACTGCAGGCGTACATCTCGACTTGCTCACGGAATTCTCTAAAGAGTACCCTGGCGCGGTAGTTGTAAGACTGGAGGTTCTCGTTGATTTCGTACGTGGTATTGATGGCGTCAATCGCCTGCTGGACGTTCCACAGGCTGCGATACAGCATTAGTCATAGGTATAGAGAGGTTCCCTGTGTCCAAGACTTACTGCTCAATGGAGACGTTGTGGCCGATGCCTCCGAACTCACCCTGGAACCCAATGCGAGCCTTGTCGTAAGGAGAAGAAGCGAGAGAATAGAAGGGGGTTCCGCATTGAGGGTTCGCGTAGTGGTGGTTGTCAGAGAAGTCACCAAAGCCGTGGTCGTACCAACCACTGTTGGCGTTGATGAGTCTGGTAGGGTCAATACCGCGGACCACATCTACAAGCTTTGCCTCTGGGTAAGGAGGGTTTCTGAGCTGGCCCCATCCCTCGTTGTAGATGACCTGTCCAGCAGTTAGTCAAGCGAAGTTGACGTGGAGTGTGTGAAACATACCCAAGATACAATGCTTGTGTAACTCTTGTGCTCCTCAATCATGAGTTGCAGCTGGCGCTCAAACTCGGCTTGCTGCTCGGCGTTGGGATCGCGCTGAGGCAAGGCGGGCATATCCTGGATGACGAGGAGGCCGATCTCGTCTGCGGCTCTGTAAAACAGATCCGGCTCGATCTTGATCTACGAGCTGTTAGTCTGTTCTTTCAATGGCATGCATGTTTCGTTTACTTACGTGCTTGCGAAGCATGTTCATGCCAAGGTTCTTAAGAACCTTCAGGTCGTACACCATAGCCTCGTAAGTTGGTGGAGTGTAGAGGCCATCAGGCCAGTAACCTTGGTCAAGGGTACCAAACATGAAAACGAACTCCCCGTTGAGGAGAGGGCGCTTGACACCCTCAACAACGCCGGACGAAACGGTTCGGAACCCAGTGTAGCTGTGAACCGTGTCGTCTCCCAACTTGACGGTGAGGTTGTACAGGTTCGGCGTTGAAGGCGACCACACATCGGGCGAAGACACCGTGAAGTTGAACGCGCTACCCGAGCTTCCGGTCCCTTCTCCGACAGTCTTGCCCTCCTTGTCCAGAACTGCAACCTGGACCTCAGAGGAAGAAGTGTTGGAGGAGGTGTGGACATGAACGTTGACTGTGCGAAAAGGTCAGACGCATGGCTAGATCCCGTTCCCTTCGGATGTAACTTGCCGTTTCCTTTGTGATCGGCAGCGACGTCCAGCTGCGTGATGTGGTTTGCGGGTGCGCTCTCCAACCACACAGTCTGCCAGATGCCGGAGCAAGCGCGGTAGAAGATGTGCGAGGGGGTCCTAGTTTGCTTGCCAATTGGAATGACATAGCCTTCCAAGTCGGTTGGGTCATGAACAAACACCAGGCTAAGCGGGCACCATGTGTCAGCACCGCAACCAGGCAGCAATTGGGGGATGATTCGTCACTCACACGGTGTTGTCTCCGCTGCGGTTGATGTAGGTCGTAGCATCAACTGTGAAGCGGAAGTAACCTCCGCGGTGGAATCCGGCGTTCTGGCCGTTGATGAACACGGTGGCTTCGTAGTCGACGGCCTCGAAGTTGAGCAGCACGGATTGGTTTCCCCAGTCACTGGGCACTCGGAACGTCGTCGCGAACCACATGTAGGTAACGTCCAGCTCCTGAATGCCCGAGATGGCGCTCTCGACGCACGACGGGATCAGGATCTCCCGGTCGAGCGTGCTGCCGGCCGGTGGGTGGTTGACATCATCGGCCCCCGCGGCGGCTTGGTACGTCCAGAGGCCGTTCAAGTTGAGCCACTTGTCTCGGCGCAGCTGCGGGCGCGGATGTTGCGGCCATGGCCTCGTCCCGACTTTGCTCGTCCAGTCCGTGTCTAGGGGTGGCGTCTGCAGTTTGTAGGGCTCTGCCGTCCCGGCCGTGGGCGTCGACCCTCCAGCTGTGGTTGTTGCGTTCTGTGCATTGGTGGCGCCTGTGAACGACAGTGCCGCCAATGTGGACGAAAAGAGTGTCCTTGAGAAACGCATCTTGGAGGGCTCAAGGAGGAGATCGATGGTACAATGCCCAGTCGACTTGCAGGAGCTTGAGAGCAAAGCTGAGAGAGAGCAGAAGAGCAAATGAACGAGAGGAAGATGCGGCAACGAATTAAGAGGGGTCTTAGCGTGTAAGGGGGAAGCTTCTTCTATACTTCTGAAGGACTTCTGATTTTTTTAAACTTTTTTCCCTCCTTGTTGGGACGAGCGTTGGCGTTCAACCGACTTATATTTCGGCACCTTTTGCTCAAGGGTGCCGCACCGCATAGCCTCTGCACATCGGATTCTCCACAGCCCACAGCCCGGACATCTCGGCATCGAGCCTAGTCGACTACTGGTTGGCTGTGGGCAAACAGACGTAAGCTTTTCGAAAGTTCCGTTTATTATCCTCCTCTGCCAGGATTCGACTCGTAGTGATGTGCTATGTAATGTTGTGCTCGGTCACCGGCGCAGGCGGCGGGCAGCGGGTTCCCCGCACTCACGAAAGTCGGCGGTCGTAATTGTTCAGTTTCCTATGTCTTGGCTCCTTGGCCGTGGGAGGGGTTTCGCTCTAGTGATACGACGTCGTGTTGGTCAGGCAGATTGGTGGATTTCACGTGAGTAACAGACATCGAAATAAGCACCAGGCAGTCTTCCGTCTTTGCGATGTTTTCCAGGGCAACCAGGTAGCACGTGCAGTCGTTCCGTGGGCGCACCATCGAGCTGCATGATGCAGTCATCTGGGACAGAAGCGGATGCTGAAAGGGGGGCCAACCCGACCCAAGCCGTTCGGTTCAACGAACAGAGGTTGCAATAACGGAGAGACGAGAAGGTTGGGCTGACGTCTGCTGCAGCTGCAACCTTGACGAAAATGGGAAATGAGTGACGATCAACATGGACCGTCTGGAGTCTGCGGCCTTTGGCCAGGCGCTCCCTCTTACGGGTTCCGTTAACCCAAAGGGTCCCCAGTCTTATTATTACCTGACGGCTTGGGCGCAGCCATAAACAGGAATATCGACCGCGTTGAGCTGGAAGTTTCATTGGGACTAACAAAGAGTGATCGACAGGTCCTTCGATTAGACTCATCCTGTTTGCGCCAGGGCCTACTGTCACCGCTGGACCAAAATAAGACAAAAACAAGAAGACTGACTCCCTTTCTGTGTCCCCCTCGCCTCCACTTCTTCATGTAGGTACCTCATCGGGCATCCCCACGTAGAAAGGCACCAATCCAGCCAAGAGGCTTGTCCCTCCTCGCCATTTCGTGATGCGGGGAACGGCAGAATCACCAAGCACATCCGACTGGTTCTTTTGTCTCTCCTCACGGCGGGAGGGGCTGAACCTTGTTTTAATCCCCCGACCTTGCATGCGGGGATGGCTGCTCTAAAGTAGATCGGCGGGAATGTCTTACTTCCTCTTACCGGCATGGCCAGAATGGCTTGGGCTTTTCCCACCGCTATTCAGGTGATCAAGCTGCCTCCCAAGCGACCCAATGAATATTTGCAGTATGCATTGATCATCGTGATCCGGTGTCCTTGTGGACTTCACGTGGATACATGTCTCGTGGCATGTCTGGGTGTCGTTCCTGGAATCGCCGACATGATTCATTCCTCTTGACGGGATATCTGTCGACAGAATGGCCGCGGTGCATGACTCTGCTGAAGCTTCACAAATGAAGTATTGGAGGCGTACCCTTGCTTTTCCGGGGATCCATTTCTTCCGCTGCAACCTCAGATCCCCGCTCCCTGTTGCTTGAACGCGTTTGCTTGAAATGTCATTATTGTCAATCTCCTGACTGCAACGTAGATGGAGTACGGGACGAACTTGTGAGTTTTTACCAGATACTCGCTGATTGAACTGCATGGATTTATCATGGGGAGTAATTGTTAGCTAACTTGCTCATAAGTCATTGTTCCGCAACGACGTTACGTAGAGTGAGGAGACTTCAGCTGCAGTCAACTAAGATCTGCCGTAACATGGGCACAACTTGCCCGCCTGCTTCTGCTGGATCGCGGAGATAATGCTGCAAGTAAGATTCACTGCAGCCTTAGATTACGATATCTTCATCTCAGCCACTTCAACACACAGCGTAATTTGGTTCTTGTCCAAGGTTACGTCTAGCCCCGACACTATAATGAAAGCCCACACCTGAATATCAGAAGGGACCAATTGCAACAGTCAATTGCAAATCGTTCACGGTTCATCTTGGGGCTGTTCATTTAGAAGATCAGTTCGTCCGAAGTGGCGCCCGAAACGAGTGTATGAGGTGCATAAGTCTGACTTTAGTGGAAGGTTTCGGGTGCCTGAGACCGGAAACAATTGGCAAAAACATGATTCGAGATGCTGTACCGCCTGAAGCCCGCATGGGGGTCTCCTTGCTTGCAGGTGAAACTTGAACTCTGCTGATCTTGCATGCTCACAGACTTCCCTCCACAAAGCCTCACTTTTTGAGTCTTCGCACACGTCCTGTCGAGATATGCGCTTCACGGTTTACCTTAACGGCAGTTTGAAATCTGTGGCCCTTGTGGCCTGGAGTTACCATAAAAGATTCCATGTAAATGATATAGTTTCGATCGCCACGAACACTTCGCTCTCCCGAATTGATCTGCAGATTGAGCTTCATAAAGGCTTAACTATACCTTTCGAGATCCAACACCCGTGTGTAGCTATGTTCGGTATCGATATGCTAGAATGATTTCGTAGTCGAATTATGTGGGGGTAGTCGACGGAATTCATGGGATTCACAAGTCACCAACAATCACTTCATGTCACATATCAAATGATTTATTATCACGATGCTGAGAAATATTTGAGAGACTGGATAGAAGAAGATTGTGGTGCCAACTTCCGATGAAAACAGCCGCGAGAAAGGGTTTACTGTTTTGAAAATATCAAAGAATGAGCCCCAACTGAAACTCTGCGGGACACTTGATCATGATTGTCTCATCACACGCCTACTTCGCGGTCGCTGAGGGAAGAGAAATTTGTTTCGACGCCATCCGAATAAAGTCCCTAGCTAGGATAGATGCTGGCATGCAGCAGATTGCATCGGAAAGAAGGCTTTGGACCGTTAATAGACAAGCATTTATTAAATCTCATAAATGCAGGCCGAGCAAATCGCATGAAGTCGATCGGATCTTAAGACCGCATCAATCAGTTAATCCTTCGCCTTTGGGGAGGTCCGAGGGGTACTCGGAGATTGCAAATCAAGGCAGAGTAGATGTACTTTGTCCAGAGCAGAGTTAAGTACCGATTATGGCATCTTGCCGTTGTCACACTCCCGCTGACCGACCTGGAATGGCAAACAATGTTGCAATATTAAGTAACGCAACCGTGTTCTGTAGGACATAGGAGCTTTCGTCTTCGCCGATCATAGCTGGTACTTACCTGGGCAATAAAGCACTCAATTAGATAAGAGATCGAGAAAGCAGACTGGGACGTTTGCAGTGCCGCAGAAACCTTCAGTCTTCTGTTGCTATCCAGTCCCATCATGATGCGATTTCGCGTGATCCCGACCAAAATAGGAAGCTCATCCCCTTTAAGCTTCTGCATTCCACAATCCGTAATACTACCACAATCGAAGAAATGAGGAAGAATTCAGCACTAGTAAGCATTGGAAACTGTTCCAACTGTTCCTAGCCGTCCTATCCCTCATCCGAGATCTCGGCCTTACCGGGACACCGAAAGGGACTGAATGGTTGCCGCTAGCACACTCTGGAAGCATATATGCATGTATTTCTCTTGTCCCGATGAGCGAGTTCGTCGACTTCCTCAGTATCATCAGCTTGGGTTCATAGATAGCCAGTCGTCATGCGCGCTTCAACGTCGTTCTCGGCAATTCGCCTTCATCTTATGTATGGAGGTGCTGCCCTCAACCTAAAGATCAATTCCACCGCGATAGATTCCTTGATTCCTAGTCGGTTCATCATTAAGCTTCCTGATGTATGTTTTAATTAGTTCCCCCTAAGTGAATATCCGAACGTTGACGCAAACGTGGCAGTCGGCAGGCGTCTCTTCAGTCATCGCTGTCATTAAAGCTCGACCTGGCAGCCGCGTTATCAAATAGCTCAACAGCACCGTCTTCAAATGTGTTAGTATTGAATCGCATACTGAAAATACCGATTATCTCTCTCGCATAGACGGAGTAGACTTGGTCGGGCTCCCTCGACTGATCAAGCTTTTCCCGTCACCGCAACGGTTTCTTGGCAAACAGGATGCTGCAGCCGTCCCAACTCGAGATATTTGCAGGTCCACAGGCGGTTATAAACTTCGCGAAGCGGGTATCCTCGGCGAGGGAGCAAAAGTTGCCGTAGTGGGAACCGGCGTTTATTACAGGCATTCAGCAGTGGGTGATGCCCCGAAGATTGCAATCTTTGGGGGTTTTGATTGTTGATTGATTCCAGCTTAACGGTGAACTTGACCCTAGATTTAAAGTTGAAGGTGGTCGGGACCGGGTGGTGATGTCTACGTCATGTACCTTTCCCATCCGACCTGGGCTATTCTGACCGGAACCTCGATGTCGACTCCCTACATCGCCGGAACAAATGCACTGTATGTCGGCCAATCCAGTGGAAAGGAGGTTCATGGCGCCGAGTTCAGCGAACAGTTCAAGACGCGGATCATCGTTAGCGGTGAACGCGTCCAGTGGTCAAACAACATTCAACCGGATGATGGCTTCACTGCTTCCGTCGCTCAGATCGGCGCTGGTCTTGTCAATGCTTCGAAGGTACTGACTACACCACTCAGCTATCTCTTGAGAGATTCTCTCTGAATGACATTGCCAACCTCACCGCCAACCACACGGTCGAAATCACCAAAAGTGCCAACAAGACAGTCACATATGCCTTTGCAGTTGAGCTTGCTGATGGTTTCGATACTCCGGATGTCTTAGATCCTCGCCGTTGACTGACCACCAGTAGATTCACGTTTGACGTTCCCACCGCCACCCAGGACTTCCCTCGCATCGCCTACGAGATGCAGTGGGGGACCAAGACCCCTCGATGGGATGTGAGTATTGGCTGTCTTCCAGAACCGTTATGTTGAGACTGATGCGTCATTTTCTGCAGACTTTTCGAAAAAGGTTGGTCCGAAAGTCGATGGTTTGTATCTCCCTGTTGTGGGAGAAAACGGGTAAGTTGGTGCGTAGATACCTGATCTGATTGAATGCAGTCGGCTTCGGGCTCGGAGCTGACCGTCATTTCAGAGGGACCGTCGCGGCGTGTCGTGGCTCACCGAGCCAAGCTAACTTCGTCACGCCAGAGATGCCTGTCCCGTGGGTCAATATCTTCCGGACCTCTATCGAGACTGCAAGAGTTTACGTCTGGTGGCTTGAGGCTTCGGAGATGGCACTGACATAGAATCTGGTCACTACAGGTGTGTAAACCATGGCGTTTTTTGAGATCAGCGGTCGCTGATAAGTTCACACAGAATACGCTTTGCGGCACTGGACCCCCTTGATCATCACGCTGAGGGAGATCACTGGGATGTCCACGAACTGAAGAATATCACCGTAATTTCCTCTTCCCACTGGAATTAGAAAGCCTGGACTTCAAAGACGATAATGGCAAGGGAGGTGTCTCTGGGAAGACGAGATCGGAAGAAGGCGGCCTGTCGATCACAAATGAGGCGACAGGAAAGGTGGTTGACGGGAGGGGTATTGAAGGGGACGATGAGAATGAGGGATGGCGAGAAAGATAACCACAGAGGCGGTTAGCAATGAAAGCAGCTCGACGATGAGAGGAGGGACGATAAATCCAGAAGACGGTGAAGCAGGGGGCAGGTTGTAGACGGAGGGTAGAGAGGACGACGGCGATGGTACTAAGTGACAGAGACAGTTCTCCGGTCGCAGACTTCGCTGCTTTGCAGACTCCATCTTCTCGCAAAGTGTCAAACTATCCCCAATAATCGTAAGAGAATATCAATAAATGGAGGGGAGACGGGCCAATCCACACAGGGTACATGCATAGTCGACTTTCGTCATCCATGCTCAATCATTCGATTCGGCTCAAAAGCGCAGTGTGTCATCGCAAGGTAAGCGCATGCAACACTTGGCAGGGACTGCTGATGAGACATGCATCTCGTGTTGAGATGCTCGCCATCATTCGGGACAGTCAGCTTCACTTCTTCTACCCTGCTTGTCCAGCTGACTTTGCATTGATTTCCGAACCGAGTTCCTAAGGCGTTTGAAGATTGCCAAAGAATGCGTTGGTCAAGGCCGGCCATGAAGCAGTACCATGATGCATTTGCCGTTGGCAACGGGGGTATCGGCGAGCACCATGACCGGGTCGATAGGCCAGTAGTCTACGACGACCTTGATCCATTCGGCCATGAAGAGAACCATCAGGCATGTCTAGCAGAGTCAATGCCATTATCAATCACGCTGAGCTAAGTCTTTTCACAGATCAAATACAAGACCATGTCATGGCATCTTGTTACTGTGCTGATGATCGCAGAGATTGTGAGCAATGGCATGCTCTCCCTGCCCTCGTCACTCGCCGTTGTCGGAATCGTCCCCGGGGTCGTTCTCATTCTCTTCCTGGGGATATTCGCAACATACACCTCCTGGTTACTGGTGCAGTTCAAGCTTCGACATCCCGAGATCCACTCCATGGGCGACGCAGGGCAGATTCTGTTCGGTCGGCCTGGCCGAGAGCTGCTTGCCTTCGGCACGATCGTCTTCGCCGTTTTCGCGACGGGAGGGCAGCTTCTGGCCGGCCAAATTGCGCTGTCAACCCTCAGCGACAACAAATTGTGCCTGATGCTCTACACGGGCATTTTCGCTGTTCCGACGCTGCTCTTCAGTTTCCCGCGGACCATGGACCAGCTGTCCTGGCTCTGCATCCCTTCCGTGCTCTCCATCCTCGTAGCGGGGATCGTGGGCATGATCGGCGCGGGCCTGCACCCCGCGGCCGACCGGCAGGTCAGCGTCGCGGTCTCTTCCGACTTTTACACGGCCTTCATCGCCATCACGAACCCCGTGTTCGCGTACGCGGGCCATTTCATGTTCTTCATCCTCATGTCGGAGATGCGGCGACCGCAGGACGCGATGAAGGCCGCGTACGTGCTCCAGGGTTTCGCGACGACGTTCTACGCCGTGTTCGCCGTGGTGTGCTACGTTTACCTCGGGAACAACGTCGCGTCGCCGGCGTTCAGCAGCCTGGAAACAAAGTGGGCGAAGGCGGCGTACGGTATAGCCATCCCGAATTTTCTGCTGGCTGGTTCGTTGTATTCGCACACAGCTGCGAAGCTGATATTCGTGAGAATCTTTCGGAAGAGCCGCCATCTTCACAGCCACACCGTCAAGGGATGGGGAACATGGGCCCTGCTGATTGTGCTGTCCAACGGCGCCGCGTTTGTGCTGGCTGTCGGGGTGCCCATATTCAACTACCTCATCGGCATCGCGGCGAGCTTGTTCGCAGCCTGGTACACGTATGGCATTGCTGGAGCGTTTTGGCTGCACGACAACTATTATGACTATGACGGGTGGAGGCAGTGGGCGCGCAAGTGGTTCCAGACGCTGGTCGCGATGCTCACCTTCGCTGCGGGAGGCTTCATATGTGTGGCTGGGACATACGTGACAGTGAAGGGCATCGCGGACGCCTATGAGTCTGGAGCAGTTGGTGAGCCTTTCAGCTGTGATTAGAAGCGCCATTCCGAGAATGCTAGAAATCAGCTTGGTTGCGTGCCCCTGAATCAGAAACACAATGTCTAGGACACAGCCAAGCCCTCCGGCGCCGCCCGGGCGTGATCCAGAGGATCTGCGGATAAGCTGGAATTCAGAACAAAGAAACCAACTGCGGGAATCATGCGAGTTTCTCCGAGATTCAATGCCCATCGCACAATCCACTGACAGAGAGACCGTTGTTGATCGTTGTAGGATGTTGTTAGTCTACCGCTGCACACGGAGACTTGCCTCCGACAACTCACGCATTCGAGCACGATCAGCTGCGAGTTGTTGGCACCGAAACGAACTGATTGCCGGTTGGAGGAACACAGCACTGTATTAAGCGAGGGGACTGTCGAAGGATTCATCTCGGCACGGCTGCAACAGCAAGGGACCCTTGCATGACGTCACGGCTCCGGGGCTCAAAGCCGCTTTCGTTCCGTTTCCCGTTCCCTCCAACTTGGGTCTCCTCTGCTTCTGCCTCGCCGTTGGCCGTTTCCATGTTCGCCGGTCGGTGAGTGTGTTCCACTGTTGTTGAGTCCTTGGTTGCCGCCGAATCAGCCAACAGCTCCAGACACGCGACACACCCACACAACCATGTGTTCTCTGGTCTCTAATCAACCAGCCGAGGAATGGAACTCGTCGTTGGGACCGCAGAGATCCGTCACAGTCCCCCCTGTCCCAATGTGTTTTCAGTTGACCGACTGCTTAGTCTGCAATCTCGATGGAACCGACCCCAGACTCCCGGATCTCTGACGGGTCTCGAACGGGCTCAGCCCAAGGTCGCATTCGTGCAGCGTCCGGCTCGCAAACACAAACATGGTCTGGCAATGATGAACGGTGAAGTCATCGCGGCCAAGCTGGCCCAAGTAGGGACCCAATCATCGAGGCGCGTCGCCGCAGTTCCTGGATGAATTCAGCAACGAGCGGCGTCCGCCCAGCCTTTCCAAGTTTTGCTCCGAGCGCTCGCCGAGCCGTTCCTTGACGGTGTCAGCGTGTGCCACATCCCATCTCGATTTGAGTCTTTTGAGACGGTCTGTCAGACGGAAACGCGTGACATTGTGGCGTTCTCTTCTTTTTGCCGCAAGGCTTCTTGTTCGTCCACGACTGTCGCGCCTCTAGTATGCGCCTCAGCGCGTGCCACTCGGTAGCGCCCACTTCCGTGACTATCATCTTTCTGTATATTCTGTCAATTGGATGTTGCCTTGAAATGGACGGAATGGATGGGTACTTGACTACATTCCCGGGAGTGGCCATCTCCCCGCGTTTTCGATATACTTGGGATTCAGGGCACGACAAAAGTCGCCTCGACTTGGCTTTCAACTCTCATTCCACTCTATCTTCCTATCTATGATATACTGGAGATGCAGCGAGAAGGCTGGTTAGCTGCCTCCAATTCTTCAACTGCCTCAAATCGTTGAAACTGTCACATTTCTCTCATCCTCTGACCCAATTCTTTCTGTATCTTCTTCTCATCTAGCCCTACCCTGCCTGAGGTGACCTCACAGCTCTCCTATCCCGCTCCAGTGATTGCGGGTGATGTGACAATCCCTACCGCCCATCTGCAGGGTGGCGACATCATAGCTGTGCATCCCAGAGCGCCCAACCGTCGTTCGCACGTCAGAGCCTCCTCCCACCCCGGCGTTATCTCGTATCCGAGCTGGCCTTTGCCACGCCTTTTCCTCTCACGATGTCCTTTGTCAATCTCTCTCGTCCCCCTCTCGACCACCGAGCCCACAGCGCGCCACATGTGCGACCACGATTCAACTCGCAAAATACCTCTGATCGCCTGAGAGAAGGATCCGGCTTGCGCCCTCAACCCTTCGGAATGATCAGCAACATCAAGAAAGACAGGAAATCCGTGTTCAAGGAATTGGGACTCGACGACGACTTCAGCGACGACGATCCACCAACGTCACCGACATCGCAACATGCACCCCACGAGAGCAAAGAGTCGATGTTGAGCGAGCAGGTGTTCGGAGATGATAGCGGGTTGGGCCAGGACCGTGAGAGGAGCTCAAACGACGATGCTGATGGCGATGGAGATGGAGATGGAGATGGAGACGCCGACGGCAGATGTTACGATACAGATCAGCGCGAACCTGACCGTCCACCGCAGCGCCAGCACTCTATGCAGGTCGGAAAGCAGCAGTCGTGGTACACCAAGCTAGCCACTTACCGGCGGCCAAGGATCAAGACGGCTTCAAGTGCGCCACCTCCCACGGTCTCGAATCTGCAGCGGGTCGCCATGATCGCAATGCTCATTGCTGTCATTCTTCCGACCTTCAGTTATAACAACGGTGGCCAGAAAATCACGGGTGGTGCGGACGCGGGCGTAATTCGGCATCGGCAGACCACTTCGGTGGATGTGTGCTTGAGATGGAGTCAACAAGGTGAGTTGCGCGTTCGTCTACAGCCTGGTGATAGTTCTGACAACAAGCAGTCGCGTTGTTGAACGGAACAGTATACATCTACGGGGGTCAAGCCAGGACCGAAGCTACGCAGACCACTAACACGTGGAGTGAGTTGATTCACGTCTCATGGAATGTGGTAATCACGCTGACCGGTGGTCTGTAGACAATAATTTCCTAACGCTTGACTTGATGAAATCCTGGGACGGCAGTTCCCCTGCATTCAAGGGCAAGAATAAGCCGGACGGCCCGCCCGCAGTCGCCAATGGATATCTTTGGCACGACTACGACTATCTGTATCTGTACGGTGGACAGTTTGCCGACAACGACGGCGCTGAAGGCGTATATGCCCCCCCTGATGCCATGTCCATCTGGCGCTACTCCGTCAAGGACGATTCGTGGCTTGAATTCAGCGACCCGAAGACATCAGCGGGAAACTACTCAACCGAAGCCAACATCCCGGTCCAGCGTTCGTCGGAAGGTGCCGGTTTGTCCGTCCCTGAACTGGGTTTGAGCTGGTATTTCGGTGGACATCTGGACCAGTCGACGACGCAGGGCTGGTCGATCCACACGCCGCGGGTCTACCTGAAAAGTCTCCTCGAATTCACCCACCCAGGTTTCATGAACACGGGGGTCGACTCGCTTCATGGCGCAGCCGCTGCTGATTCTGGTGTCTTCCGCAACATCACCGAGGGCGGTCTGCAGGACACCGAAGCTTTCCCAGAGCGAGCGGACGGAGTGCTGGTTTTCGTCCCTGGCTGGGGTCCTCAAGGGGTTTTGATCGGCATGGCCGGCGGCTCTGCCGACACCTTTGTCGACGACTTGGGCACTCTCGATGTATATGACATCGCCACCTCCGAATGGTATCATCAAAAGACGACGGGAGACAGACCTACAGTCCGCGTCAATCCTTGCGCAGTCATTGCGAGTGCTCCAGATGCCTCGAGCTTCCAGATCTACTTCTTTGGAGGCCAGAATCTTCAGCCCTATGTAAGTTTCGACCCTCAAAGAGTAACGAGAATAATGAAACTGACTAGGTCCTTAGAAAGAGCAAACACAGTACAACGATATGTACATCCTGACCATTCCCTCTTTCACTTGGATCAAGGTCGACGAAGGCAGCGGCGTCCCCTCGGGAAGGGCAGGTCATACCTGCACTATGCGCGATGGCCAAATGATCGTGGTTGGGGGCTATATCGGTCAAAACCAAACATGCGACAAGCAACCTGTCTACGTCTTTGATGCGAGCAATCTCAAATGGACCAGCAGGTTCACGGCAGCGGACCATCCAGCGGACCTAAGCCCAGACAACTCCGTCCTCGCAGGCTCCTATGGCTACAAAGTCCCCGGCAAGGTCCAGAGCGTGATCGGCGGTAGCTCCGAGGGCGGTGCCACAGCCACAACTCCAGCTGCCGGGCCCGCTACGGGTGGTCCTTTTGCAACCGGCAAACCCCCGGTCTTCACCATCACCCAAGACGGATCCACTGCCACCATTACGGCGTTCGGTCCCACCAGCACCGGCGGCGGTGGGGCCGGTAAGCAAGAGGAGAGCGGTCCCAACCCGGGGCTCATCGCGGCGGGCATCGTTGCGGGTCTCTTCGGAGCACTTGCCCTGTACCTTGGCTTCTGCGCATGGCTCTACCGTCGCCAGGTTGCTGCTTATAAGCAGCATCTGTCGCAGGTAAACCACTACTCGGGCGCAAGTTCGGTGCACCTTGGCGCCGCCGCCGGTCTCTTCGGTGCCACTCGCAGCGAGAAGCGCAGCCACCGCCGTGACAACAGCACTGTCAGCGACGAGTCCTTTTCGTGGGTTGGCGCCGGCGTGGAGCCCAAGTGGATGCTGGACGACCCCACGCCCGGCTCGGGTTCCGGATCTGGTGGTACCGGTACTGCCACGGCCAGTGGAAGTATGCCCAAGAGGCCGAGCGAGGATATCAGGAGCGGCAGGGACCCCCGTACGAGCTCGAGCAGACATGCCAACACTGACAACGAGAGCGTCACAAGTGCGGATGGCTTGCTCGAGGGACAGGAGCCGAGCTTCTTCTCGGTTGTTATGGGCCCTAGGCGGGCTTTGAGGGTTGTCAATGGTGCCGAATCACCGTAATATGGAAGAAAGCACACGAATTGTGATAGTGGGAGTAGGAGTGGAATGACTGCATGAGCACACGACATGAGGTTTCTTGTACCATAGGTTGGACACAGTTCCGGAGCGCATTGTGTTCCTCTCCATCGCTAGATACCCTTCTTCTATGTACACGTCTTTGAAAAGATGCGATAAATGGATTTTCGGATTATGCCTTTACTGCAGAGGCCACCAATGACCTTGCCTTCAAATTGGCGCGAATCACGGACCTGACATGAGATGGCCACTCGGTTTCTGGACCGCAGATGCTCTCCTCATCCACTGACTCCGAGGACAACTCCTCCGTGGAACGTCACTCCGGTTGCCGAGAGGCGGTGCGCCAGCGTTCTCGTCTGACACTTGGGAATGCATCTTCGCGTGGCCCGTGGCACCTGTAGACATGGAACGCGAGACGAGGTGAATGGATTCGCCAATCGAGTTTTGACGCTCTCCCTCAACGTTCAATTCAGTTTTCAAGTCTACGCTCAACGAGCTTGCCAAGCTCCGTAATCCCCCGTGTAAAGAGCTTCGTGCAGCCCTTTATGTTCTCACTTGAATCCTTGCCGTGTCTAGCAACAGTGGGCAGGTTGAAAGCAGTGCAAGCCACTTGGTTCGCTCCTCACCCGAGACAACCGCGGCGATGGTGTCAATTTTAGCTTATTCCCGGTCCTGCAACTCGGCAGCTCCGCAATGAGAACAGGTATAGCAGCCTGCAGGACGCACTGGGTCAAAATTCAAAGTAGTATTAGGGCTACGCCACCACTAATATAGGGGGTAATACATTTTATATAAAATAATGCTTATATATAATAGGTCTGATTAGGATAAGTAAACCTGAGATCTAATTAGTGCGCTTTAGGCTATGCGTAATATATAAGCTACTTAATTTAAAATAAATATCTTTTTAATAGGGTATTAGAACTCTCTTTTCTTTTCCTACGCCTACCTATATAATAGTAAATTATACCTACTTTTATATATATTTATAATATTAGAGTTATTCGCTTTTATATAGATTAGTTTTATAACTAATAATCTATTTATATTACCCTTTTTTCTAGTATCTAATATTTTTTTCTATATAGATTTCTATAGTAATATATTATATCGTATAGCCCCTTCCTATATATATATATAGTTCTACTAGCATTCCTATACCCCCCTATACCCTTATACTACTAATAAGGTTAATATAATAACTTCTAATTGCAATACTAATTCAGAAGCCCTAGTTAAACCTAATAAGACTGCTCATAAGATTGTTAAAACTTCTATAGAAGTTAATAACTCTATTAACTCCTAGGTTATTAAGCTTATTCCTAAGCAGATTAGTGAGGTTATAATCCTAACTAAGTATATTCCTAAGTCTCTATCCCCTTATGCTAGTCTTATAGAGGCTACTACCTTCTACTTAGTATATATATATACCTCTATACCCTTTTATATTATTTTTAATCTAACTTATATAAGATACTACGGAGTTTACTTCTTATACCCTTATTAATAACCTCCTAGATAAGCAGGATCTAGAGGTAAGTTTATTATATATATTCTTATAGTTTTTTATATTACTAATAGTATATAGCTATAGAATATAATTGCTACTCGCGTCATGATTATTAATAGTTAGCATAGCTTTAAGCTGCTTGATTATAAGCGCCCTCAGAATGCAAATACCTACCTTATGCAGGTATATAGTGATACCCGTTATAGTATAGATCGTTGCACTACCTATAAGAATAATAACGGACCCTAGTGGGACTATATTATCCTTGATAGCTATGATGCTTATGCTAACTATACCTATAACTTAGGCGCTAGCAACTACTCTTTTAATAAGTTCTATATAATATAGTTTTATCTATATACTATTACTAATAAGTCTATAATCACAAAGGAGGCTATTACCTCCTATAAGCAGGCTAGTACTAAGCTTATAACTACGCATAAGCTTAAGGTCTCCCGTGTTAAGATATGCTTCCTTAAGTATCTCTATAATATATCGCCTGAGGCTCTCTATAGTATTAGACTCGCCCTAGGTGCTATTACTAACTGTATTAAGGCTGCTAGACTTAGTATATACTTATATAAATACTTATAATACTTTATAGACTTACTAATATATTATATAGAGACTAGCGAAAACATTGAGATTAAGTTAGAGTAGATAGTCCCTTATGACTTTACCTATAGGTATTAATAGCTTTATAACTTTACTATTTCTAGTTTAGAGTTTAGTAATATAGGGAAGTATATAACTAGTATATATATAACTTTATAGGTCTTGGGCATATTCTTGGATTTTAGCATAGATAGTGCTTTAGTTTAGCAGATAGGGTACCCCTATATAGACTTAGACTATACGTCTAATAATTACATATAAAAGAGGTTTCTCAACTGAAGATTCAAATAACAGTTGATGGGTAACTGCCGATATATTACCTTCAGGCTAGTAAAGGTTAAACCTACTGCTGATATATGACCTTTAGGCTAGTAAAGATTATTATAAATAGTTAACTAAGCCTATTATAGGTTAGTTACCTACCTCATAACTATATATATTGTCACTTTTCCCTACCTAGAGAGATAGATCTTAGATATCATCATCATCATCAGTAACCACAATACAATAACTACTATATCTATAATATAATCTATTTATCTCATCAACGTCTACCTACACTCCTTCGTTCTAAGTAGTTATAAGCCTAGCTACTTAGAAGACTTTATTAACTCTTCTATTAACTCTTTAACTATTAACTCTTTCTACTACTTCAGATTCATCTGAATTAGCCTATCCTATTCCTTTCTCTTTAGAAGAGATAAAGAACTCTTATAATAGACTACTTAGTCTAAATAACTTCTTTCTAACTATAGAGAAGTATATCCCCTGTTTATCTAGTAGTCTTAACTACTAAGTATAGGCAACTCGTTTTGAGGCTCTACTTATTAGTAAAGATATAAAAGCTAGTTTAATAGAAGAGCCTAGGACTGCACCCTAAAAGGAAGCAGATCTTAAGGTCTTAGCTTATATAGAGCTTCTATATAAAGATTCACTAGTAAGAGTTATAAAAGACTCTCTTATAAGCGTTATAGCTTAGGTTAAACTAAAAGAGCTCTATAAGCCTATAGGTTTTACCTCAGAATACTTAACCCGCAAAGAGGTCTTTAATATAACTCTAGAAGACTTTCCTTCCATAGAGGAATATCTTAATAAAGTTAAAGAGCTTATAGATACTTTTGCCCTTAAGACTATAGCTTTACCTAAGCTAGTTATAATAGCCTAGGTTTTAAATAGTCTGGATAATAAGTATAAAGGTTTTATAACTGATATAACTTAAGCTCTAAGAAACGACTCAGACTCTTTTACTATTAAGTCTCTTTTTGCTAATTTTATTAATAAAGCAAAAAGAAAAGTCTCTTTAACTATCTTATATATTAAGGATAAGACTAAGACTAATAAGTCTAATAGGAAACCTTGGAAAAAGACTACGGGTCTCTTTTATACTTACTATAAATTAAAAAACTATAAAGTTGAAGACTATTTCTTCATAAATCCTAATAAGGCTCCTTCTCATTAGAAACTTAAGGAGAAAGGAAAGATTATTAAGTCTGAACCTTATAAGTCTAAGAAGGCTCTATATAAAGCCTAAAAAGCCTTAATAGCTAAAAAAGCTACTACTAAAGAAGACTCTTCAGATAAGGATATAGAAGAAGTTAATATAACTCAAGAGGTTAATATAACTCTTCTAGACTCTATAGCTATAGATAATCCTATTAAGGAAGAAGAAGAAGAAGAAGAAAGAGTAGAATGGGAAAACGTAAGTTTATCCCTAACTTATAGAAATAATAAGAGTATAACTAATAGTAACCTTCTAGGTGATATAATTATAGATACTATTAGGAAAACTAGATATATAAATAAATCTAAATCTGACTTCTACTTATATACTAGTACTGTCACACGCCTTTCGGTGATATAGTCGGCCATCACGTGGTATTCCACGTGACCACGGTTGGGCTTAACGCCTATCCTTTAAGTAGGAGACTTCTAGCAGATAAGCTTAGAAGGCTCGGCTATTATAGAATATATTATAATATACTTATAATTACCTATTATACTATTTATTATTATTCACGCTTATATTGCTCTTTTCCTTGTTTTACTCGCAATTTTAGCAACCCCTACTATAGCCCTAGGCTAGTAAGAAGACTATAATATCTAGTAGCATAACCTATTCTTTTTCCTTATCTAAGACCTCCTTTATACTATAAAAACTCGCAATAAGGTAGAGGACTCGGACTTAACCTCGAAACCCCCTCCTAAAAGCATTTATATACTAAAAGGAAGGAAGTTAAAGAAGTTAAAGAGATAGAGGTCTTAACTATTAACTTATATAGCTAACTATTCGAG
>JAOQIF010000477.1:0-65658 GCA_026260285.1 Colletotrichum sansevieriae | reverse complement strand
AGGCTAGCTTATTAGCTATAGCTATAGATATCTAGCTTATTAGCCTATCTAGTCTATAGGAAGGGGTCTTATATTCCCTATTTTCCTATATATACTTATTATCTAAGTAGCGAGCGCTTAGCATAAGTAACCTATCCTCTTTAGAGCCCCTAGCCTTACTTAAAGCATAGCTTCTTACCTCCTCTTATTAGCTTATATTATCCTCTAATTACTTACTAGGGTTAACTTCCTTATATAGGTTTATATAGGCTATTTTACTCCGCACTTAGTAAATATTAGGCATAAGTTCTTTAGCCTAATTAGTAGGTATTACTTAGGTATATAGTACTATTATTATTACTAACCTTCCTAAAGCAGGGTAGAAGTAAAAGAATTATAAAGGTATTAAGAGGCTAAGAGCTATAGTTAGATTAAACTAATAGTAGAAGCACCTAAAAGGTAGGTCTAGTATTACTATACTACTTTTGCTTACTTCTTCTAAGATCCTTTTTTCCTAGCTTTTATTAAGTACTTACTAAGTCCTTGCTATAAGGGTTCTATGCCCTAGACCTATAGGCCTCTCTATCCTTTTAGCCTGCGCTAGCCGCGGTATCTCCAGCTTCTCCGGCCTGGGTATCCAGTCCCTTACAAGACTATTGTTACTATTAATAATAAGGGATCTAAAACTTCGCTTATAATATTAGTAATAACTTTAGAGGTCTTAAGTTAGAAGTAAAGGCTAAACTATTAATAACTAAAGCCTAAAATCTCTATTAATATAATAATTATATGTAAGAGGAAGCTTGGGATCATTAAGCAATAAATATTATCTCTTTAGTATATTAATCCTTATTAATCTATAGTTATAATATAATAATGAAGTTAACTACTAATTAGTATTAGTTTTAAATATATTAGTATTTAAAGAGAGCGAGGGTAAGTATAATATAAAGTCTAAATTATTAATAATATTAAGTTATATTAAAAGGTAGCTTATAAGGTAGGAATAATATAGGAAGCCTAATAAGGTAGGTTATATAATAGGTTATATAACTACTCGCTAGGTCCTAATTATTCTAACCCGGGCTATGGATCTAAAGTCGGATCTAGCCTACCGGGCGAGTAGGAGTCCTACCTACTACGTAGATAGGCGAATATTCCTATAGTTGACTATTATAATATCTAATTCGGGAAGGAGTATTACTATTACTATATAATAAGTAAATACCCTCTACTTAAGCCTCTTAACTACGAGGTTTCTTTCTATACCCTTAACCTCCTCTATAGTTAATATAATACTATAGAAGAGGCCTTCTGAAAGAGGTAGGGCTTACCTACTTATATAGGCTTATTTATAAAGTAATAAGGTCTCCCTTGTTATTATAACCTATTAGAGAGACTTTATAATAGTTATTATAATAAGAGGGTTACTTATAAGGATCTTAATACTTATTAGTAGCTAGATCCTAACTATATATATCTTAGTCTATTAGCTATTAAATTTATATTAACTTCTCTAGCTAAACTTGATTTAATTATAATAACGTATTAATAAGGCTAATCTAAATCCTATTTGTTATATAAGGCGCTATTACTACTAATTATATAAGTTTAATAATAATAAGGTATTACCTAAAGTTAACTTATATAATATATAACGGGAGCCCTCTAACTAGGAGGTTATAAACCGCTTTTTAGTTTTATAGTTAACTATAGCGCTGCTCTCCTCTATACCTCTCTCCTCTATACTACTATCTATATGCTTATTAACTATACTATAATTATAATAATAATAACGCGTAGTAGGGGTAGGGGTAGGGGTAAGGGATTAGATAGGGGGTCTTATTCATAACCTATGAGCGAGATTACTACTATACTTACTACTATATAAGATCTTACTTCTAAGGTTGATATAATATATAACTTTTAAACTTACTAATAATAACTATAGTTATTAGTAGATTAATAATAACTAGGTTATAAAGCTTAGGAAGTAGCATAGTAATAGTAAATAGCTCTATAGGAGTAATAATTTATAATATAACATAGCTAACTACTACTTTAGTAATAATAATGTAGTTAGCTAAACCTATAGCTAGCGTATTATATTTAGCCTGCGTAAATACCATTAAATTAATAACTATTATTATTTAGTTATAAATATTAGTACTAAATTAAGCTCTGTTTTAATATTAGAACTAGCCTTATTATTAAATAATATAATTTCACTATAAAAATAGCTAATTAATAAATAAAATAACCCTCTATTTTTCCTATACTAAAACGTATACTTAAAATAATAATAAGTTTAGTAATAACCTCTAGGGCCTTAAAACCCTAATAAATATATTATAATCTTAAGGTATTTCAATAGATAGTAGGTAATATAGGTATAGCGTAGTATTAGAAGATCGGCTAATATATTGGGTTTAGCTCGGGCTAAATACTAAAACTATACTATTAAAATACTAGCTACCGGCCTTAAGCCCTTTGGGAGATAAGCGACAAAACCAGAGAACGGGAGTCCAAGCTCCCTATGAATTTGACAGCTGGGAGGACTGGCATTGAGACCGGTCTGCTGGATCAGCAACGAAAATTGCCTCTTTACAATTGCGCAGACCTGGCCGCCAAAACAGGTCGTCTAGGCTTCGCTAGGGCTTCCGTGGGAGTTTCCTGGGACCTTGCATGCTCGCAGGGCCGATCAGCACCATTTTGAGAAAACCGGCAGCAACGCAGCTAGCAGTTGGATCACACCGACTTACGAATCTATCGCTCGCCTATGCAAGTCCCACGAGATACCAGACGCCAATTTGTGGAACACTAATATGTGAAATTTTTTAGAGCTAGAAGTATATATCCTTACCCCTAATAACCTAGTACCCTTACCTATCCCCCCTCCCCTAATCTCTAATCTATTTCTTTAGCGCTTTAAAGAACTTAATATACTACTTATTATATAGCTAATTAATCTTACCTATATCTTTAAATATTAGCTATATTATATTATTAAACTTCATTTTAATTTTATTAATTATTTTAAGTTACTTCTTTTTAAAATATCTTTACTACTATATAACTTGAATTATTAAGAGATAAAAGAACTTCTACTTTTTAAATAAAATAATATTAAGAAAGTTATTAAATGAGTAGTTCTTTTAATACTTAGAGTAATTTATTATAAGAAAGGTATTAATAAGATATAATTATTAAGATATCTTAATAACTTAATTTCAATTAATTAAAAATACTTATAATCTTATTATTATATACAAATAGAGTATTTTAGAGATCTATTTTATAACTTTAAATTACTTATAGAGATTAATAGTATCTTATAGCTTACTTTATTTTTCTAGTTTAAGGTTTTAATTAAGATTATTAAGGTAGTTAGTAGCTACTACTAAGTTTTTATTTATTATTTAGTATAGGAAAGGACCCTATCTTTTACGGATACAAAGGTTACCAAGAGATACTAGACGCATCTCAGCGGCCTGGTGGCAGGGTCGTCCATATCGGTGCATCCTCCGGAAGCGGGCGAAAAGCCCTCGGTTCTAGGTCACTCAATAGAGCCTTCCTGCGTTGAGACCAGCAACACATCACAGGCATTCGATTCCAGATCCCAACGAGGCATGAACGTGCTGGGATGCATTGGGCTGGTGTCCTCGAGGATTAATCCTTGCATCTAGACCGAACAGCGACACTAGCTGTTGCTTGAAATCCAGGTTAATCCCAACCTACGTAATGCCGCCTGCGCAGATGTCGATCTTATTGTAGCACTGGATGCCTCATATCGGGAAGAGACAGAAGCAATCGCCCTTTGCTCTCAAGCTATCAAGGGCGACGTTGTAAAAAGAGAGAAAAAAAAAAGCCAAACTGACAGAAGACCCTCGACCAAACTCTGTCCCTTGGAAAAAAGGTCCTGTGAAGAACAACCGAAGCTCCAGCCTCCAGCAGGCATATCCTCCCTTGAAGTTCCCAGGAGAGCTAGCAGCAGCAGCTAGCCCAGGAAATTGGCATCCTCATCCCAAGTGAAGACTAGGTGGAATACGCCGAGGTGCCTCGGTCTTGCACGCCCTCATCCGGACCTTTCTTTGTTCCTTTTTTTCTTCCCTCTTGTTATCGTTTAAGGGGTTTTCTGGACTTCTCTTTCTGAGCTGCGTCTTTCGCCGAACCCTTTTCGCAGGATTCGCCCGTAGTATTCCACGTTATTCTGCTCCTTTCCGCTCTGGTTCGGATCGGTTATGCATTCTGACAGGAGATGCTGGTCTCTGTGGAACCCGCATTGGTCGATGAGGTTGAACGGGGGCACTGAGTGACGACCGACGGCGCGATGACCGGAAATCGCCTTGTGGAATGAAGCTTTCAGCCATCCGCGGTCCAAAACCCCGTACCAATCGAAGGCAAAAAGACGATGCCGGATGAGGTTATGTCCCAAGGGCTGACGTTCTGGAAATGATGGTGTTGCAATCGCCAAGTAGGATCCCGCAAGTCAGCCTTGTTCCTGGGCCCAACAGGGACACCCAGAGAAAGAAAGGCGCATCGAAGCTGTCCCAGGCCATTGGACCGGCCGCGTCTGGCGTAACCAGGACGTCCGTAGGTAGTCCGTCGGTAAGCTGCGTTGGTGGTGCTCCCTCATGTACAGTTTGATGAAGAACTGCAGCACTTGACTGGCTTGGGAAGCGACCCTCCAGCAACATCAACTAATTTCCCGGCCGCATGTCTTAGCCCTTTGGTCTTTGAAAGCAGCAGACGAGAGGAACAGGAAGGCCGCGGCGGCGATGATGGCGGCAGGCTGGCCCCCTCAAGCGCGATGATGGAGGGCTGGGGACGGGAGGCAAAATTATGTCGGTTCAGTTTGCGTGATCCTAGGTGGGTTGGATAAACTCCTCGAGGAAGCCTGGAGGCCAACAGCTGCCTACGTAAGGTAACTTTCAACGCGGGAGAAACTCTATATTCCATCTCAGTGTTCCATTGCCAATGAAGTTGGACTGGCAGCCAATCAGACAAAAGCAACAACAGTCGAGCTGTCGGGCCTGCTTTCCATGACCAAGGAATGAGCCCATACCCTACTTCGTCCTCGCTTGTTCAACTCCCTCGCAACTGCCTACTTCACGAACCCAAGTCTCTACTCAGTTGGTCGACCTCAGGCCTACAACAAAAGCTCCTGCAAACTCGAAATTCTCATCTTGGGCATGGTGCAAACTGGGTTATTATTGGCAACGTATTGGCTGGGGGTTTTAAGCTTACCATAGCCGCAGGATAGAGGTAAAACAGATTTGCCACAAGAAACCACCAAGCGAAGAAACAATGCAACAGAAAGACGAACCGTCCACAGCTTTGGTCGACTGGGTGCTGAGCTTGAGGAAGGGAAGCTTGCTTCGCCTCGAGGGGCAGGGGTAAGTTGAGGTGTAAACCGCCTCGAGGGGTAGCAAAGGGGGAGACAGGGTAAGCTGGTGTTGGAGGGGCGGGAAAGGGCGGCGTCTCCTGCAGAACATCCTGGCCGGCCAGCGGTTGCAACGTCAACAGGGATCAGTCTCAGTATCCCGTTCCTTGGGCAGTGGATTGGCTCACAGTGCATTGAGTCGCATAGTATCTGCCCACAAATTCACCAGCAGCCGTCCAATGGGGGCTTCTTTCAGGAGGCGTCGATGGAGGCTTGAAGTGGTATTTGTGAGCTGGATGCTGTAAGGAAGAGCATCTGCGAGGCCGGGGTAGCTGTTGACGGAGTGAGGAACCAGAAGCTCTGTTGGATCCGAGGCCCCTCAGAAGGACGCGGTTGCAGTTGTTCTCGGGTTAAGGGCCTGTTTCTCCCTGTTTTGGGTGTATTCTCGCGCAGTGTCTTCTCATTTGTGTCTGCCCTGGTGCTTGGGGTGGTGGACTGACTTGAGCTTCGAATAGTACCAAGGTCGCTTTGTCAAGGTCGATAGGATTCGATCTGCCCCCTCTCACTCAGCCGCGGTGCCCTCCCTGCCTTACTCGTGCTCCGAGCTGCAATATTCAACTTCTGGGGCCCAGGACAATCCCGAGGTCTAGACTTTTTGCAAACCTGGTGAATCGGCGGCCTACCGCATCAATCCCCACCTCGCCTGGCAAGCCCGGATGACAATTTGCGCCGATTGCGTCTCTCGTGGGCCTAAATACGTACCTTGGCTTGTCGCTCATTTAGACTGAGCTGGCTGGAGATTTCCGTCATCCACAATGACTTGTGTGCGTGCGCTATTTCCGTAGGGCGTAAAGTGTTTGGAGGTCAGGGACTTCAGAGCAAAGAGGTACGGAGGAGCCTTTCAAAAGTTTTGACCATAGTGCCTGCTACCCCACGACTGGCGCCAGCTGTGAGGGGGTCGCGCCTTACCTAATTAGGTAAAGTCAGCACGTGCTTTCTTTTTCGAGGGCTCGCAAGGGGGCCTTGCGAGCCCTCTATTTATAATAATAATAATAATAAATCCCTTACTACTATGAAGATCGTAACTCTATTGTTTTTATTATTAAAGATAGCTCCTAATACCGATCCTATTTAACGGATAGTAATTATTACTTTAGCAAGTCCCTATAGAAGCAAAATAACTAAGGAAATTATATAGATTATAGGGCTCCTAGCCCGTACTATTAACTAGATTTACTCCCGTGCTATTAAGGCTAGGTTTAAGCTAAATAATACTACCCTTAATATCCTTTCTTAATATATTATAGATAAACCCCGCTCTAAGCGCCTAAAAAAGCAAACTATAGCTATTATTAAGGCTATTTAAGTCTAAGTATGCTATAATTAGTATAGATAAGAGAAGAACTATGCTAATATTACTAGTAACCTTAGTAAAGAGGGTATTAATATCTCTATAGTAATAGTATAGAGGATCCTTTATTAGGCTAGGTTTCAGAAGATAAAACCTACTTATAAGCCTAGCCTAATAAAAGCAATAAGAGTAGCGCGGTTAAGGTAATACTTCTAATACTACTACTAGACCTTAGAGGATTAGAAGAAGGTTATCTAGTCTAATAAGACTAGTATTATATTACTCTATTATCAGGGAGGGTACTAGCTCTAGAGGAAGCCTTTAGAAGCCTATTCTAAGTCCTATATCTATAAGAGATAAAAGGGCTACTTAGAGTTTATATTTTAGGCCTATTTTTCCTATAATCTAAAGGGTCCTTATTACTATTAGATACTAGAGACTAAGAAGGACTACGATATTACTATTAAAGTTATTAATACTCTTAATACTAAACTAGAGCCTATTAAATAGCAGGAGTAGGAGTTTAATACCTCTTTTAGCTACCTTAGGCTATATAATAAACCTAGTAAAACTCTAGCCTAGTAATAGAATAAAAAGAATAGCAAGCTCTCTTAAAAGAGTAATAGTAGTATTAATTAGTATTATTACTATAGAGAGATCCTCCTTCTAAAGCTATTCCTATTTACCTATTAACTTAGTAACGAGGCTATTATATAAGAGGATAAAGCCCCTTCTTATAATTACTAGTTTATTTACTATACTTACTACCTTAATATTATTCGAAAGCTATTATAATATAGTAATAGCCCGGATCTTAATGCTATAGAGCCTTATTAGCTATAGATAAAGCGATTTATAACTAAAAAGGGGGTGCTTAAGAGCTGCGCTAATATAATATAAGCATAGGAGGCGTGCTAGCAAGAGCTTCAGCAGGAATAAATCTAGGCTTGGATTGAGAGGATCCTATATTATATTAAATAGATTATCGCTTTAGAAGGTAGTAATAAATATAAAGAGGGCTATGCTACTAGTAAATACTAGCGATAACTTCTCTTTAACCTTAACGGCTTATATATTATTAAAAGGGCTGATAGGGGCCCCTGGCTACTACCCCTGACTCGACCCCCCTGGTGGCTCCATCTGCTAGCTGGTCTATGGTTAAAACTTTTGAAAGGCTCCTCCGTACTTCGTCGACAGGTGCTTAGTCGGGGTTTTGCTTTGCCTTGCCTATACAGGTAGTCCCCTGTGGTAGTGGATGCTGTGGATTGGCTGGACCCTAGACACAAGAAGTGGGCCAGGCCGTGCCAGTTTTTGCACACAGTGAGACACTGTAACTGGGCCAAGCTCGGGGTGCTGCACATGGAGAACAACGCTAGGATGAAGTACCTAACTTAGGTTGGTATTCAAAGTGGATAAATACAACAGGCGGAAAGAGGAGCAGAAACGGCAGGTTGGAGGCACCGTGGTTGTTGGTCCTAACTCTTGCTTGACTCTTCCATGGCCTTTTGCCTTTCCCCTTTTGCCTTTCGCCTTTTGCCTCTAGGAGCTGGCAAGGATAGGCAGGAGCTGTAGAACGTACGGTAAGGTAGGCACCTCAATGTAAATTCTTAGGTCTTTCTTACCTTCCGCAAGGCGAGGCTGTTCCTTCCTGTGATGGGCTGTGAGTCCGTGAGCCCATTATCTCCCATCTTTTTGAGCCATTTTTTTTTTTACCAAGATAGGCACCTACTTGCCTTACTGAGGAAGGGACCTAGGTGAGGTACACCGTCCCTTATGCCATGACTTGAAGTCTGCAAGAACTCCACGAGACCGAAGAACTGACTTTGGGTCGACAGAGAACCCAAGTCGTCGGTTGATTGACAGTTAATTGCATGAACGCACACACCACTTTCGCCTCATATCCCTTCCAGCAATTTGGAAGTGTTCATCTCGTTTCTCCCAATATCCCCGCCGTATCCGTCTGTCACTGAACTTTGTCCGGTAACCGAATGTAAATCAATGCCTATTCAATACGAATATTTCCTATCAAATTGGCAAAGCACCAACACGACAAAAAATCTTCTGAATCGGGGAGCATGCAATGGAACCGGCCTCGTTCCCAACAACACGCAATTCCCGAAACCCTGGGTTCATTACCCGCACTTTCGTCTACGGGGAGTCTCGCGGATGCGATGCGACGTCGCTCTGGTTGGATTCTAGTTCCATCTTTTCCTTCCTTTCCTCATTCGTCCTGCTTTTCTTGGGAGACGGTGCCGTCTATCTTACGAAAACTACGTCGACGCCTACCTACGTAAGGCCAGGTATCCAAGGTACGTACTATGTAAAGGGCCTAGCAAACTTTCTTTCTGACCGGCCGGACGGCTCCATCCCGTGTGTAGAAGACACCAACAAGAAATCCACTCCTGTGCCCAAGTCTCCGTCGGTTGACAGTCAAGATATGTACAATAATCACCTTGAAAGTTTGTTAGCGTGTGACTTTGCCCTTGCCAGCGTTCAAGGGTTAGCCAGGGTAAAACACTAACAATTTCTGATCGCGATAGCTCAATCGGGCAAATCCTGGGGCAGTGGGGATGTCCTCTTGCTGCACCCATCGCACCTCTCGCCCACGATGTGGGACTGTCCGCACGTACCGTGGCCGAGTCCCTGCTGCTGGTGCATCGCACTCAGATGCTACGGATGCAATGCGTCTCCGCCTTACTGCGTGCCAATAAGGCATCTGAGGTACTTAAGTAACAATATCAGGGCTCACCTACTGTCTCGCTACCATGTCTTACTATTCTATAGGAACGATGGCGAAGTCGGCCAGAAACCCACCGATGAGCGTCCTCAGGTCCAGTTTACGAGATGTACGGGTACTGGTATCCGGTACAGATAGGCCTGCGCAACACTGAACAGCGCGCAATCCATAAGTTACGAATCGTTCCGTCCGTACAGCTTCTTCAGCGAATAGGCAGACGTCCCGCCTGTGTGGGACAAGCCGGTGGGAACAGACAAAACGGCTCCGTCTGTGCGTTGGGGACCATCCAGGCACGCAACGCTTCTCCGCCGCCTGCACCACACATTGCGCCGCCCAGAACACACTGCCGCTAAAAGTATACCAAGGAACGCCCAGCACGAGACCGAGGGCCAAAAAAGACGCACTTTTGAATCATCTTCTTGGTAGCCAATACCTGTCCAGCATTCTGACGAGCCCTTTGGTAACAACCGGTGCTCGCAGCCCGCAACGGGGAAAGACACGAGCAGAGGGCAAAAAGCGGGCAGTTATGGAGAGGAAACAGAACATCTCGCAGCCCGTTGTCCCTAGGTCGGCTTGTTCGCGCGACTAAGGCTCTCCTGGGATATGGAATGCGGCAAGCGGCATGTCACCAGCCAGAAGGACTGCGGACTCGAGAGTCGCCTTGTCTGACCCGGGTTGCTGGCTCATGAATCTTTCCGTCTGCCCAAATGCCCAGCTTGCGCAGATCCTCTTCCCAGCTCTTATCCGGAATTCAATTGCACATCCACTCCAGGAAGTTCGCCAAGAAAGAGCACAGCATAGCCCGACGAGAACTAACGCATCAAGCTGCCTCGTTTGTGCATCTCGGCCCCGTCCTCTAGAATCGATCTTGTCCCGTCCCTGGGCAATAATTTGTTTCCGCTGTCGTCATCCGGCATTATTCATCCCGACAGTGCTATTATCAACACATGAACCGTACATACCACTCCCATCTTACTGTACTGGTTTACGAGGCTCGCGCGCGGCACACAACAGGCGTGATAGGGAACGTCTGTCAATTTGACATAGCGGAGCAAGCGTTGCTGGCCACTGACACGATAGCCCTGGACAGGACTGTGGACCGTCCCTCTGAACAGCCCGGCATCGCCTTGCCTTGCCGGTACCCCCTTGAGCCCTGGAGTGATTTGTTCCGCCCACTGGTGTTTGGGCTCCTCGCGCCAACAGGGTCTTACGGGGAATTCCAGAGCCGACCGACCGACAAATATCGACAGGGCAGAAAATGAGAGCGGCTTGTGAGTCGAGTTTGCCTCCTGCGCCTTGCATTGCCAATCAATCGTGGATCTGGAGCAAGGGTGTCGGACTTCGGAGGACCTACGCGGGACAAGCTACGCAGTAGCCCACCGTCGCCGTCGCCGTCAACAACGGCCAGTGTCTCAACCTAGATCGGATAATTGGGTTGTCTCAGAGCCCCGTTACCACCGCAGACCTGCCGGCGAGGCTACCGAAACGTGAGACACTGCGTTGTACGGCATTGACACTGGCGCCCGGGGGGCTGGCTCCGTCACAATACATACCGCTTCGCTCTCAGACGCCGAGCCATCAGTTGCATGTGCCCGAGAAGCCAACCCGTTCATCACGAGCTGGACTGGGATGACGGATGCCGAATGACGCTTTGCGGCAGCGGCAGCCGCAACTTTCGGCGCCTCGCAATGATCACCCTAGGATGGCTGCTTTTGCTTGCAAAGAAGAAATACCGTACGGCCGGCAACTTGTTGAGCCCACTGTTACGTGGTCCCTGGCTGTCGAGCCCACACCTAGTGTAGAGACCTAACCCTGCCCGCCTCCTCATCGTTCCTGGCACTGGGAAAAGCTTTCCAGCAGGGACCACAGCCCTCTCGGAGTCGTCAATCATGATCTGTCACAATCTGGATCTGGGCTTGCTCACCACTATTTGGGCATATAGACATATCATTTAGATGAGCCACTGCGAGTAGCGAAATCGATGAGATAGCAGAGGCTGAAGAGATGCAGGGGGCCGTACTCTTCTTTTCCACAGGCCGCCGTAAACACGTGCTGCTAGCTGTTGCGTATGTCTCACACCATGGCTGCACCTGAACGAACTCGAAGAGCAGTATTGATGTAGCGCAAAGACGCACCCTGTGCTTCAGTAACTCGCTCGGTTGGCTGAGGTCTTCGCCAATCTTGCCAGGGCCAACCGTGCCATTCAAGTTCAGCGGCTTCAGCATGCTTGTCGTTAGTGCACATCGTCTGCGCGGTGTAGCTCTGGGCAAACTTCAAGGCAATGGTTGCAGGAGCCTCTCTCATCGACTCAGGAAACCGTTCGTCAAAGCCTTACTGGCTTTCCCGGGTGTCAAAGTTCAGAAGAAAGAGGACTCAGTGTTCGAGATACATTTACTACCGCGAAAATCTCTGGCACAAGTATCAAAGCCAAGCCATGACAGGCACATGGGTAGAAACGGCGTGGTCGTTCGGACGAGTCTGCCCCAGAATTTTCGAACATTAGCAGTTCCTGACAAATTAGAGGACCTTCTCCGTGAGTGGCTTGCTGGATTCAGCGCGTGCACATCCATCAGCCCATCAAGTTTGCATGTTTGCGAGCCACTAGTACTTGAAGGAACAAACATGCATCTAATATAATGGTCGAAGCTTGTTGGTCAAAATTGGCTTGACGCCCCGAGATCTATCTCGCCACAAACATGCGAGCAGTTTGTGCAATCAACACCAAAGTGAAAGCGGGTTGCGGCTCGCAACGATTCCGTCCGGAACCTCTTTCTCTGCCCACTGGCACGTCCAGTCTTGTGCAGAAACGGACTCGGAATCTCCTTTTCGACCCTCGACGCACTTCGCAGGAGTTGTTGGTATCACAGCATGCAGGAGCGTCCATCGAAAATCGAACTTTTCCAAGCTCCAGCCATCTGCTTGGCGACTTTGCTTTGAGAGACATCCCGCCATGTTGTGAGTGCCATTTGGCGGCGACGTCAAGTGTGAGACGATCTGCCATCACACGCTGGCTTCTTTCAGTCTTCAGGGGCTACTTATCCCAGGGTCTTGCCGGCCGAAGAAGTTGGCGGACCGGAATAAAAGAGAATTAGAATTTTCAGCGCGTCATACGGATACGACAACAGCAGCACGAATCGCCGACCCCTTTGACAGGACTGGTCTGGAAGCCTGGAATACTACCCGCGAGGTGGACCGCAACTGTCACGCAAGCATCGGGGCGAGCTGCAATTAGAAACTCTCGTCAATCGCGTTCGGGTCCTTGTCTCCGTCATCGACGGACTTCTCGGTCCCTCGAGGCTCAGGCACAGAGCAGAAGCAGATGCTGTCAACGAGGCTCGTATATTCCAGTCCCGTCAAGTTCGGGGGTTGGCTGTGCGTTCGGATCCAGTACACGACATTTGCAGCTAAACACCGACAGCACGGCAAATCGGCGCTATCGAATCGACACGACCGTCGCGCACAGTGTATGAGGGCTGGGATATATCCGGACGTGCCCAGATTTGATGCCATTTTTCAGCACACACGTCGCGTATGCAGTAGATCGAGGGTGTCCAATCTTACTTCCCGTCCGTCATCTCTGGCCGAGTCTTCCAGTTTCGGCACAAGCTTCATCCATCCATTCGTCCATAAGACGTCTGGTCTCCCATGTTAGTGCACTCCACATTCAGCAGAGAGAGCCAGCTCGTCCCGGGATATTGGCCAACCGTGCTGGCGGAACAGCATCAGGTACGTACAAGTGTGATTATTATGTTTCTGCGGATATTGTACATCTGTGAATCCTGGCCGCTTAGCAGTAAGCTATCAGAAAGTTCTACAGATACCAATAGCCCTCTCATCCCGACGGACTCCACTCAGGCGCTGTTGGAAGTCGGCGCCCGATAATGTTCTCATTACATGCTCGTGCACATTCAAGCAATTGATCCGGGCACGCGACCTGGTGCTGAAAATTATTGACCACTCTGCAGGGTGCAAGCTGCAACATCCAGAGAGGAAGATCATCCACAGCTGTTTTCCCGGCCAGCATCCCCCAGGCCCCCCCATGGACAGTTCAACTCCCATCGCCCCGTCGTGTACTAGAACGCCGATTTGGCGATTGCTGCCGCCGCCAATGATCATGTTATTGGCGGTAATGCTACGGCGACTACTGCTGCGCGACTGCTTGCTTCTTGCTTGCTCTACTGCACAATTGATACGGATAAAAGGTACTCCATAAGTGCGTGGGAAAGAGAGAGAGGGAGGCAGACAGTCACCCACCCACCCACATCGAAGGACAGCCCCCTCAATCCTCACAACAAGGCATCCTGGCCGGCCACACACACGACCCTAGCAGCACCTGCGCAGCCAGATCCCTCCATCCCCTGGTCGGGCGTCCTTCTTGAAGAGGGGACGGACGGGGGTTCTGCTGCGGTGTTGCGTTCTGGGACTAGCCTCTGAAAGTACAGGGAAGGGTGGTAACGGGGCGCCGCTGACATGCCTCCCCCAGTGCTGTCCAGGTTCTCTTGCTCGCTTTCTCTCTTGTCGCTTGCTCGCCCAAGAAATCACAGGCTGACGGATCCCAATGTTCGGATCCCGAACCCCGGCTCCTACACATTGAAAACCAGCAGCATCTTAAATATATTACCATTCCCAGGCGCAACCCCTACAGTTTGGCTGGCGTTCCGTCACCTGTCGCTCCCTTGGGACGAACAAAAAGAAGCCGGACGACTGATGCTGGTTGCTGTATATTGTTGCGCGCGCTTCACTCTCTCAAACTTTGCCTACTCAGCGCAGCAAGCAACCTTGGCTCACTCCCACGCCCGCTCGCATCCGACTCTTACTTAGTACACGCCACGTACGCCCCGGATCCCAACCCGCAACATCCAGATCCCGCGGCCCATTTTTAAAAGAACTCAATAACAGGAGCGCCATCAGGGAAAAAGCCTCGACCTTCTCGTCCCGATAGCAACACACTGGAGAAGAAGGGGATCCCTTGAGAGGGGGCACGCCTAGCTTGACGTCGCCCTCTGCATTGAGACGAAAACAAGATGTGGGCTACCGCTCCACTGCCGTATTACTCGGCCTACAAGCCTGGCGGGAGGAAGGACAGAGGCTGCGTCGGCAACAAAGATGCTGCGTTGCCAACCTCTGTACCGGAACAGGTTCCCCTCCCTCTTCTCTCAACTCAACCCAACTCCAACACCATCCCAGCAGACTTTTTTGAACCTGCTCTTGATGGACCGCCATCGCCGGAGAGGATTCGGGCCTTGAGCAAGCAGATGCAGAGGGCTTCGGCCTTGGACAAGCACAAGAGCAACGCCACTACGTCCTCCGGCTCGTCGTCCTCACTGCGCTCTATCACATCAGAACGTCGCCCATCGTGGGAACATACCCTGGAAACCATCACCTTGTCGAGGAAGTCTTCTGGCCGGTCAGCCTCAAGCAGCATGCCGTCTCGAGACCGCCCCGAGAGCGTCCAGCTCTTCGGCAAGGCTATCTTCAACCGAAGAGCTAAGATGAAGCGGGAGAGCAGTAGCAACTCTTCCGGAAGTTCGTTGTATTCTGGTGAGCTCACCTTGGACGGTCCGCCTCCGGCAAATAAGGAACATCTCATCCCGTCCATCTTCAGTCGTCGACGACAAACTCTGAAACAAGATCAACTTGCAGACGACTCAACTCTCGGTAGAAAAATTCAGATATCAGGCCCTTACAACTTCCAACACGTCACACACACAGAACGCGACCAAGTACCGGACCTTCAAAGAGGTAGTCGTGCTGAGCTTGTTTCCGAATTCTCAGCCATACGTGCTGGCCAACGGCCGACCACCGGCACGTTGAAGGGTATTGACGTTGAAGATTTGCATTTCTCTAATTTCTCTTCCGAAGTGTTGAGCATGCCGCAAGAGGATGTTCATGTCAACGAGACCCACGCCGAGCTCTTTCAGAACCGTGTATCAGTCATCGCCCGCCAGACGGGCCCGACCCCGGCCGCTTCCCGAAGGCTGGTCAAGCATACTCGGTCTCAGGAACCATTACGTTCGAGTCCTCCCCGCCCTGCGCCGCCGCGACCTCCCCGGTCACCGATTGATGAAGAGGCAATCTTTTCTGATGTTCAAGCCCCTCCTATTCCACCACCAAGGGTGTCAAGCCGCATCTCGGTGAAGCACGATGTCTTGAATGCCATGGAGGACGTCGACAAGCAAGAACGTCCTACTACAGGCGATAGCTTTCAACACACGGCTTTCCAGACGCCGATCGAGTTGCCCGAGCCTCCGGCAACAGCTCATGGGTACTTTACTCATTATGTCATCGGCGAGGAGGCGTACGAGGATCCACGGTTCTCCCACGCAATCACAACACCTGACGATGCTGCCTGGCCCCTCACTGCTAGCTCGAATTTCTCGTATGAGATGGCCCTACCTGACGTTCCCGAGGAGGAAGAGGCTTATCCTACGGGCCGTCGTTCCCGTGCCAGTCTGATCAGCACCAACTCATCACTCAGAGGCAGCCAGTCTGCGCCAGTCTTGCGCCGTCTGGCGCAATCGCAAGACGATGACGCTGATCGCCCATCAAGCGGCGCGTCGGACACATTGGGTGGTTCTGAGATGTTCGACGCTCATCCTGGGTTGAAGGAGGTTTCGGAGGAGGATGAGATGGTCGAGATTCTTCACCGAGCAAGCTGGGAAGACGACATCGATTACTGTTATGAGCATGAAGCTGAGGCTGATTGTGACTATGCTTGGGATCGACCATCCTTGGACGTGATCAGGGAGGACGCCGTACAAACTCCTGTCGACGACGACGACGACGACGACGACGACGACGACGACGCGTTGGTGGCGCCGCTGTCAGCTGGCTTGAAGCCGGCACCAAGAGCGCAACTGGATATTCCGGCCCTCAGTCCCTCGAGTCCGACTTCCACAGCAAACGGGCACGAGGCCATCACCCCTACGATGAATGCATTGCCGGTGCGATCTAACTTCTCTCATCCGAGGAAGGAGACGAACTACCGAGGCCAGTCTCACCTCCACGTCAGGACGACATCTCAGGCATCAAGCTTCAAGGAGTCTCACGGCTTCCACCTGTCACCGTCGCTTCTCATCCCGGGAGATTTCCGCCAGCAAATGCTAGCTGAATCGGACGTCGACGGATATTCCCCGGACCACCCCAGGCAGCACACCCGGAACTTCTCGTTCGAAGTCGAACCCTCGATGACGATCGAAACCCCCGGCCTTTTCATCAGAGACCGAGCCAGCACCTCCACAACTGGCAGCAACTTCACGGGTCAGACCAGCTCGACTGAGGCGCGCCACACCTCTACTCACTCGAATTGGACTGCCTCGACGCGATACACTGGAAGTACGACGTTCGAGGGATGGAACCCGAAGGCCGAGGGTATCGACCACTCGCGGTCGTTAAGCGCTGATGACTTTTCCGGTCTCGAGTCGCCCAAGACACGCAAGTCATCCATCATGACTCCGCTGCCCGAAACAGAGGAAGTCCTCACCA
This sequence comes from Colletotrichum sansevieriae, assembly GCA_026260285.1. Lineage (NCBI taxonomy): Eukaryota > Fungi > Ascomycota > Sordariomycetes > Glomerellales > Glomerellaceae > Colletotrichum > Colletotrichum sansevieriae. The sequence goes on along the minus strand of JAOQIF010000477.1, from coordinate 48,723 downwards.
CGTCCCACTCTACCGGGGACATGCGTACTGTATCTGAGGGCCACAAGGCGAACCTCTCCCGCGAGAACCTGTCTGCTAAAGAGCCGTTCAAGCAGCACCGGCGCCAGCGTGCTCGAACCACCAGCTTGAGCACCCCGCCTCCGGGCCAATACGCGCTTTTCCCGCCAGTCTACTCTAGCAGCCGAATCTGAACCAACCCGCTCACATCAGCGCGTGTCGAGACACGACAACACCACACACATTTTCCTTGTCACTCGATACTTTACACACATCTCTTATTCTGCGAAAAGACCCGGGATTAGGGTCACATTAGGCGGCGCAACACACATACACACACATAACCATTTCCCATCCATCTTTCTCGACACGTCGCGACGATTTCCATCCATGATGCCGTGACTCTTATAGACTTTGTTCGCACATATCGGAAGGGTATTGGTTGTATCAGCGACTTTTCTTTCAATAATTGTCACACTTATAGACTGGCATCGATCCCATCGAACTTCGACCCAAAAGTTTACTCATCGCTGTCAAACAATCCAGCACCCACACTCGCTCATTTCCCTTACCTATCTCTGTTTGTTCTTGTGTTCGGTTATACTGCCTAACATTTGTTTACGGCAATGGCTCGGCGGGCAGCCTGTTGCGCGCAGGGTGGATACTGCGGTAAGGAATCGGTCAAGATTTCTTACCTCTGTACCGGGGTTTATCATTATTATTATAATCAACACTACCCCAAACCGAGGAGAACAACCACACACACTACAACTGCTATTCTTATTTTTGTATAAAAGGCCAGGCGAGTGTCGTGGAGCGGCGACCTCGCCAGAAACGACTTGATGGATTATGACTCTTTTGGGTAGAAAGAAAAAAAAACTGTTGTAAAAAGGGGGGATCCTACAGTGCCGCCGCGCAGCAGAAGAGGCGGCTGTGGGATATGAGAGAGTAAAGGATATTGGGACATGAGGGATGGGGATGGGCTCGCGAACTAGGTACCTAGCATCTCAAGGAAGGGTTTCACGGGGCGAGAGAGGGGCGGGGGGTAAGAGAAGATGTGATGGTCGACTTTTATCGCGATTTGGACGCAATTTTTGACGCGCCGAGTAATACAAAGTCGAGAGAGAGTGTTGTCCCAAGCTTTCTTGCGTTTTCCCTACCCGTTGCAAACGTCGTTTGGTGATGTGTCGTTTTTGTTCTTACACATCGCGCGTGGTGGATGGTTGCTGCATTCCCGTTTCTCAAGGGGAGGGGGGACACGACGGTTTGCTTTGTTGACAATCATGTGCGTGGCACCAAGGTCCAACAACCGGCAATGGGCTGAGAGGGAGGAGGAGGGATGCCTCCGCATCACGGGACAACAGACGGCCCAGGTTTAAGCATAATTGACATGTGCCGGTCATGCCAACACTGCAAGACATGAAAACTCCACGAGCGTCAAATATTTTAGGTGAGATACCTGATGACACAAGTTGATAGTAGGTGCCAAAGAGGCAGATGGTTGACCATCACACTCTTTTCCCCCCGCCCCCCCCCCCCCCTACACACCCATCTTCGGTCCAGCCCACGAGCAAGTACGATGCAAAAAGAAAACAAGTGACACAACACCCAAGGGGGTTTGCAGAACAGTAAAACTGACCCGGGAGAAGACGTGCGGGGCCAGCAGGAAAAGCCAAGCGGTAGAAAAGAAAACAAGAGGAAACATGTACGTGACATCTCGCCTCCGCCGACCGAAACGACGTCTGAGACGGGAGGAAGGGGGTGGTCTGACGTCCCGCGCGGCGTTTCATCGGGACGGTCGGCGAAGCTCCGAAGCTTTCCCCCCGGCACCATTGCCTCCGAGCTGTTGAGCTCACGCGGTACATACATCCTTCTGCAACGCGACGAATCATTCCTTGGCATCTCCAACCAACCAACAATTGACGGACGAGGGGCGGCCACGAAAGCTTGGGTGTGAGCGTGTGAAGCAAAGAGACAGAGAACCTCTAAACTCTCACGCATCCCTCCAGGACGGCCCGCCCCTGTCGTCTGGAGGTCCCTCGACGTCGAGAAACTCGTCCAGCCGGCTTCCGCCGTTGGCGGCCATCTCACGCTCCATTAACTCCAGGTTGCGCAACAAATCACCCCGCTCGCGTTGCAGATCGTCCCGCTCCTGCTCCAGGCTCTTGATGTGCCGTCGCGCCATGTCCAGCACCTCGGCCTTGCTGACCCGCCGGTCCTGGTCGGCCGCCTGCGGATCCGATTCGTCGCCTCCACCTCCGCCTCCGCCTCCACAACCGTCCGTCCCGGCCGGACCGCGCACTTGCTCCGGGAGCGCATTCAGTAGACCTTCGAATTGCGCGTTAAGTCGGTTGCGGTACTGCTTCTCGACGAGGTTATGCGACGCCCGGGTACGACGCTCCTCCGCCGTCTCGGCGGGTTTCTGCGACGCGTTCTTGGAAGTGCGCGACGCGCTTCGGAGCCGCGGAGCCGGCGCTGCCTTGCTGCCAGAACCCGTCGTCGAAGCAACCGAGACCGACTTATTCGATCGGCCGCTAATGCTGGCGCGGCCCGCGGGGCTGGTGGGATCCTCCTCGTCTTCGGCGGCGATGCCGGCATCGGCCATGGCGCGGCGTTTGCTGTTTCGCTGCTGTTGCTGCTCTTTGTGCCTCCGGTGTTTTGGCGACATGCTGCTTACTCTGGCTTTCTCTTTCCCCTTCCGATAATCATCGTCATCGTCGCCGTCGCCCCAAGACTCTTCTTTGACGTCGCTGTCGTACTCCATGCTGCCTTTGCTGTGTTTCCGGACGTCGTGGTTCAACTCGGCGGCGGCGATGGCTGCAATGTTCGGGGTCAAGGTGACAGAGCTGCTGTCTTGGAGCCTGGGACGCCATGGTGAAGACTGGAAATCGAAAGTGGTTGTTGGTTGCGATTGAGCAGTCACGGCTGCTCCTGCTGCTCCTACTGTGGAAAGTGGCGTGATGCTGGCATAGTCTCCGCCAAGGAACGACTGCTCACTTAGCGGTGGTGCAGCAAAGCCAAAATCGGATACGCCAGGGTCACCATTACTCAGGCCGCCTGCCGCAGAAATGGTGACGGGCGAATTGGCTCCAGAAACAGCAATGGAGGAGGAGGGGACGGTGGCAGCGGCGGCCTGCTGGCTGTCACAGTACGACGGGGCCCCATATCCGGGCGGAAACCATGTGGCGGGTGCCTGTTGATGCCCTTTTTGCGCATGGAGTAGGGCGGACAGGCCCTGATGATCAGCGAACGACGTTGCGGCAAATTCATGTTGCTGTTGGCGGTGACCCTGGTCTCCGGCAGCCGCAGCTCCATCCAACTCCGCCAAAACCCCCAGAGCTGAATAATGGAGCGGCTGCTGAAGGTGCTGAAGGTCGGGGGCTTGGGCCTGTGGATGCTGCTGATGCTGCTGATGCTGCGATTGCGCCGTGACTACTCCAGGAACACTGACGACTCTTTGAATTGGGTTTACGGTTGCCGCGGCGGATACATTGTTCAAATCGGGTCGATTATGGCCTGGAATCGACATGGGCTGATTCCCGGGCCGAGTGGCGTGGTTCGGGCGGCAGCGGACGTCGAAGGCCCCTCCGAACATGTCGGGAGAAAAGTGCGGGGATAACGGCGTCGAAGCCATCGTCTGCTGATAGAAATATGGTCAGACTTTCTTTGCCCTCTTTTTCATTTCTTTCCAAAGCAAATCTCTCGCGACGCGGTCATCTCTGTGCTTTGTCGCCTCATGGCCCGTCTCATGAATGGGTTTTTTTGAAGACATCACCTTGCCATCATCCCACACCGGGTGGACACAACAGATTGTTCAGTTCTCGGATTGGCCCCGGGTCTCCTTCACTACCACCCGACCATACACTACCAACGGCCGCGGGAGTCGTAGTGGTCTCAATCATGGGCCGGCTTGACATCGGAACCCCGTCCGCGAGATCTAGCCTAGCTCGATATCGCTGGGTGGCATCATGCACTCGTCCCGACCGCTTGGTCTGCTGCGTCTCACAACAAACCATTCGCCATACCTGCGGTGATACAGCGATCATGATAGGAATTTGACGGGATGATTTGAGATGAGTGGGGTACTCGATCCGAAAGATGACCAAAAAAAGGAGCGAGCCCATGGATGCCGCACTTCGTGGAGAAGGTATCGACTGGTGAGGGTAATGGTTTGCTTGACTTGCCTGTGGATCATCCACGAGATATTCGTAGAATTGGGTGTTGTCGTTGGGCTCGTTAGCCATTTTGTTGTCGTGTTGGGGGATAGCGGAGAAGCTTCGATCGGTTGAATAACCCTCTCTCGAATCTACCTACGCAACCCAGTGCAACCGCAAAGCGGTTGGCGATTTATAGAATTTTCACTTTGTTTTCCGAGTTTTCGACGTCGTTTCTCTTGATCCCGGGGCCGAGGGAGTAGCCTCCGATTCACGAGGAACCGGAAGCCAAGATCGGGCGAGGTCAAGCAAACCAAGCCACGATTGGGACACTCCAGACGAGGCGCAAGGCCGGAAGATCCCAGTGGACGCAGGCCGCCGCTAGAATACACTAGACGAGCGTCTGGGTTAGCAGTGACGGTCCGGAAGAGCGGCCACAGACCGCGATCTCAAGGGCTGTAGAGGATGGTGGGCAATCGAGAGATGACTGGTGACACGGGATTCGCCCATATACCGTGCCCATGGAGTGACTTTGATCTCGAGGCGGACCACACTCTTTCCTGGGACTGGGGGCCCTAGATCCTACAAAGTCAGCCGACTATAACACCTGCTCAAGTGAACCGACTTCGTGGTAAGAGCCCAAGATAGACTTTCAGCGTCGTGCGGCGGCGGGAAGCGAAGACGGCCGGCGCCCAAGGAGGACCGGTAATCGGGGGGATTCGGGGTGGCCTGCCTTTACGCCAGAGTCACTCCACTCCAGGGCTTGTCGCCAAAAAAATCTTTGCTGCGGCGCAGGGGATGCAATACACACCGAGCGAGGTCCGGAGGTTGTTGCCTCTTTCTCTGGCTCGCCCGTCGAGACACTGTTGGGGCTTGACTAATTTATAAAATGGCCTGTCGATGATGTCGTCGTTTCTCTGGAGATCTCAATCTACACCATTCGTCAGTGCCTTCCTCATCTACCAGTCACACAGCAAGCCGGTAGTGACTTTGGCTTGCCTGGGTTGATGGCTGTTGTCATCTGCCCCGTCCTTCATCATCGGGCCATTATTCGTGCCGGAACCCATTCCCAACTGTCGAATGATTAGTTGTTCTCGACACTCTCATTGCTTTACTCCCCTCTCGCCTCTCCTTGTCTTATCTCATACTCGACTGCTCAGTACCGATTCGACCTACCTTGTGGGGGAGAGTCTAGCAACTCGTAGTCTGTCTCCTTTTTTTTTTATTTCCCCTCGCCCAAAGTCTGTAAGCTTTCACATTCGCATCATTGTTTATATCGATAACTCCCGAAAAGTTTCTGTGGCCCCTCGAGGAGTGGCTGCAGTGGGCTTTATTAGACCAGAGAGCCGAGATAACCCAATCACCAATAGGGCAACTTCTTTCCACGTGCGTTCGGCTTCGGTAAACGCAGACGCAGACGCAGACATAGACCGCAAAGATCCGCGGTTGCTGGACGAAAGTACGGACATGGGGTCACGAAAAGGCCCCCATGAACCAAGGTGCGTTTACGTGGACTCCGTCGCCCAATCCTGAGCAGGAACTTGTGCGCGCGCCCAGTTTTGCCTGGTTGGAGAAGGAGCACACATCCACAGTGGCCTGCATAGTGCAGCTGTCTTCTGTCGTGTCTGCGTGTAATGCATCTTGACCGGCCGGAATCACTCCCTTCACTTCGCTTCTCGTTTCACCACGTTCGGAAGGCTGCCGCTCTTCGCCCCCCGCCGATGCGGTCTTTGGCTAGTGATCCTCTGAGTGGTAGTCACGACGATCTTGTCGAGACAGAACCAGCATCTGCCTGACTCGAGAGGCCCTCAATCTCGGGTGCTTGTATCAAAGTCGCTTAGGTCGAGGACACGTGCCAAGGTGTGCGTGAGCGAATTCAGTGTAGACTTCGACCGCCTTCTGTCCATTGCCCTCGTCGATCAATCCACAAGATGACGCCTTTGTGCGTCTTCCAGATACGAACAACCCCAAGATTGTTTTCGGCGTCCTGGCGAGATTGGGGCCTTTGTAGGCGACCGTCGGTCTCATATCGATCGTCTTATTCTTGCATACCTTGGGTATGAGTGCTCCTATACCCAAGGTAGGAATGAACCTGATCTGCATATTTCGGTGAGAATTCGGCCAAGAGAGTTGGGATCGCGCCTTGGGGAAAAAGGAGCATTTCTCGAATATCTGACGCCTGTAGATAAAGGTCCCTGGACAAGCTTGTTTGTGTTTCTGGTTCAAGTGAACCAAAATTCCGCAGCGGTCGCCTCAGCGAACGGGCCATTCGGGCTCAGGGTCCAGCAGCCGGTTCAGTGTTGGTCCAGCTGAGGTCCAGCTGGCAAGCTTGGCAACGGTTTGGATCCCGCCTTGAGGTTAGTCTCTCTTCTTTTACGGCGATTCTCTTTGTCGAGTGGCCTGGACCCATCATCGTCATCATCTCGGGGGTTTCTTTCATGGCGTGTTGTTCCGGCCTCACTTCGCGGAGCTTCGGCTGTCTCATCTGTCCAGGAGCTGACAGTGGTGGGTATGCTTGCTGACGATGTGGCTTGAGATCTCGGGTCATATACTTATATACGAGGATAAACAATATCGATGTCTGAAAGTGAATGTTATCTGTTGCTTCTGTTAAGTCTCACGACTTGAGGCTGGATGACTTCATCTTCACGCTCGTCAGCAGGATGTGGGTCGACATTGCCTCACAACGTGAGCTCGTCTTCTTAGAAAATGAGCGTATGAGGATTTCCCTCTCCTGCTATCCGTGGTGGAAGGAAGATTCGGAAGGGTGAACCATCTAAGGTAGCTGTGATGGGTTCGCTCTTACCGTGGCCACAGATAAGCTGCCATCCTGGCACCCTGTCCCCTAGGGGTCTCGCATCGGGAACAGGCCCCAGCCGGGTACCTGACTACTTTCCCTAGGCCTTTTTGCGCTCGCATTGCATAAGGCGCCTAGTAGTTGTTAGAGCGTGATAGGGAGGCTGGAATGTGGTATCGCATTACCCTACTGGTCGTCGCACGATAACAGTTATTTGTACCTGGTCTCGCGCCTACCTTAGTTGGTCTACTCCAGCACACTTAGCAAATAGGGTTTGATATGCTCCAAGGAAGTTACGGTACCGTCTCCCCCCCCCTCCAACCCCCCCAAAAAAGGAAAAAGAAGCAGACTGACCGTTCAATGCTGACGTTTATGGAATTAGCAGGGCTAGTTATGTTCTGGGCATGTATCAGTGAGTTTGGTCAGTCACTGGCTCGCAAATAAGTTAAACCAAGAACTGAGTCTGTATCTTTGTCTATCCAAGCATCCTATCCCCTCACCGCATCCAACCGAGCATGTCTACCACACCAAAGACTATGTAAAAGATCCGCATTTACACATTGGGCATCGTTTCTTCTCTCGCACTATTCCTTACGACCATGTTTCGCCCATTCTCTCAAGACGTTCTTCTTCAGTTTGCCTGTGCTGGTCTTCGGGAGTTCTTCAACGACTTCAACTTCGCGTGGCACCATGAATTTACTAATATTGCTTTGGTGTTTTGCCCACGAGATGAGGTCCTCTGGTTGGAGGTTCTTGCCTTCTTTGACCGTCACATAAGCCTTGGGACGCTCGCCCCTGGATTGGTCAGCATGTCCACCCTGACCTAAAGATTGACGACGGAATTGACAACTTACCAGTGGCTATCGGGAATGGCCACGACGGCAGCCTCAAGTAAATCAGGATGTTGCACGAGCATGCCTTCAAGAGCTACCGATGATATGTTTTCACCCCCTAGTACGATTAAGCTTGCAAGTTCTACCAGCTTCTGAGGAGAGAGATAATACCTGATATGATAATGTCCTTGGCTCGGTCCAAAATTTGTGCCGCGCCGTCCTCATGCATCACTGCAAGATCTCCTGAATGAAGAGCGCCCCCAGAAAACAGCTTCCTGGTGGCTTCCGGGTCATTGTAGTATCCTTTACAGCAAATATTGCCGTTGAAGATGATCTCACCAATTTCCTTTCCGTCCTTTGCCACGTCGATGAGAACACCCTCTGGTTGGTCTTGCTTGACTACACGAATCGGCAGACTCGTCACGAATCCATGACCCTGACGAGCCATCTTGGCATATTTCTCGTTTGAGGGAAGGCTATCCCATGACGGCATATGGTAGCCCTTGGTGATGGGACCGTACGTCTCCGTCATTCCATATACGTGGACAGGGATCAGGTTGAGATTTGTCTGTTGGCATCGAACTTAGCTTTGTATATTGAGATTTGAACAAAAAGAACGTACCATTTGTTCGAACAAATAACCACTTGGTGGACTCGCGGCGACGGTGACACGACAGGGCTCTGGCAGCTTTTCTTTCTCTTTCGCAGAGCAGAGGAGGGTATTGACAGTACTGCCTAGATCAGGAAAATGAAAACCAGAACTTTCCAAGGGAAACCAACGGTGCGGCGTTGAAGTGACTTATTCCCTCTTCTTTCAGAAGCTTCCAGATGAGAGGATAAACAATCTTTCTCAGAGTGTAATGGGTTCCTCGGACCATGGTGACAGCCCAGGGGAAAGTCTAGCCCCGAGTTAGCATAGTACCCGGAGGATCTTGATCCAAGGCAAATCACGAACCCATCCGCATGCGTGAAACATAGGTAATGTCCACAAGTACTTGCAACGTCTTCCGTCAGGAGAATTGAGTCCTGACTCAATCACATTACCCAGTGCTGCAAGATCTGTCCAAGTTAATATTGCTGACTCTATTACAAGCGCACTGAAGATGATGGCTTACAAGCTCCTCGGTGAGTATAGACAACTCCCTGAAGAAATTTTATTCATCAGTTTTAAACTGATCAACTTGTCCGTTCTCCAGAGACGCCTTCTTACCTTTGGGCGGGAGGTTGTCCCGGAGGTGAATGGGATGGCCAGCATGTCGTCATCATTGCTGCAATGCGACTGTAGCCCGCTGAACCTTTTGTTACCCTGGCTTTGGTCATATTGCAATCCCTCCCATATGGCTTCGTCGAAGGGCCCACTCAATTCACCCTCAATAGCATCAGTATCGGTGTCGATGATGAATGGAACCTGCGCGTGCTTTTGCTTAAACTCATCAAGAAGGTGGAGGAACTCCTGGTCAACGATGATGGAGTCAACCTCGGCGAAGTCAAATATGTAAGTGATGTCTTCAGGCTTCAACCGGTAGTTGACAGCCACGTTGACTCCTATTCATTCTCAGTAAGTCGTCTGCTAGGCCGGGCAAGTCCCCTGAAGTAACTAACCGCCTGCTAAGGCAATGCCAAAGATACTTTCCAAGAAAGCTGGGGTGTTTGGTGCCAGGATACCAACGCGCTTGAATCCGTGCGTCTTCAGGTAGTACGCAAGGCCAGTTGCGCGCTCAGCAAAGTCACGATAAGTCCGTCGCAGAAGTTTGTTGTCGGCGGTGGTGTGAACTATAGCCCACGCATCTGGCTCGATAGTGGCGGCACGCTCAAGAAAGAAGGTGGGAGAGAGCTGGTGGATGTGATGAGCTTCTTGGGGCTCCTCTTTCTTGGGAGCTGGTGTTGATGAGAGGCCCAGGTGACCGAGGATGCTTTTGAGACGAGATGGCGGGCTGGACATTGTGACGATGATGTCGGTGCAAGTGTCTTGTTATGCAGCGACAATCCCGAAAAATGACGAATTATGTGAAATCGAGAAATGAGCAGGCTGTTGATCTCTAAAAATGAGCTCTACGAGTTAATCCGGAAAGCAACGGCTCTATGAGGTCCTAGCAGTGAGGAGAAGTTGGAAAAATGTAGGGGTGCAAGTTACGATGGCTGACGCTCCGAGAGACGGTTGAGTTCCAGTTCCTTTTCCCGTTCCCCGAAGACGTGGCCCAGCTGGCCTGCATTACCCTAGCTTTTCTCGCCGGCATGCCTTTACCCCAATGCTGCTGCCGCTCCTAGCTGTTTGAGGCGACAATGACCTCGGGCACTCGAAGTTCAGGGCCAGTTAAGGTAGTGCTCTGCCTTTACCCCACACTTGGCAACTGTGCGACAGCTCAGAAGTTGGGGTAGCAAGAAGCCGCGCTATTCCCGAAACAAGGTCCGCTGGAATTGATAGCTTACTAACCATCCCCGTCGGCTTCGCACGTCTAGGGGTGTGAGCAAGCACGAGAGGGGCCCACTCACTTAACAGGTCGCGTCGCCGTGCCACCGAAGAGCCTCGCGCGACAAGGAGAAGACCGCGCAAAAGTCCAATCGTCCGAAAATTTACCAACGACAAACCTCCCGTACCATCACCACCAGCCTTCCACCCTTAATTCGAGATACTCTGCAGCTCGAGCCGGACGTCGCCCATTTCCAAGCCCGGCTTTGAGCAGAGTGTGTTCTTGCGACCGTGCTTTGACGATAATCAGCGATCTAGCTCAGAGATTTCTCAACCATGGCAGCCATGTGAGTACCTAGTCTCTCCCTCATCGAGCCAGTCCTGCGACCACCCGTGTCGTCTCCAGCCACCGACTTGCTTTGCGGGAAATCATCAATGAGTGCTCTTCTCTCTTGAACAACCGCATCACGAGACCCAATTCCAAAGCGAGAAAAGCTGACTGATAGCTCCTTCCAGCGAGAGTTTCGACAGCATCTACTTGGATCTCTCCAAAGAGAGTGGCAAGTGCAGATTTGCCGAGAGCGGTCTCGGATGGAAGCCTGCAGGTGGCGGCGACACCTTCACTCTCGATCACAGCAACATCGCCTCAGCGCAATGGAGCAGAGCATCCAAGGGCTACGAGATCAAGGTCCTCAACCGCGATTCACGCATTATCCAGCTGGACGGGTTTCAACAAGAGGTAATACCAGCCGCACTTTAAGTCGATGATGGATGAGTTGCTGACTTTGCCCGTGCAGGACTATGAGCGTTTGGCCAAAATCTTCAAGAACTGGTACAGCACCGTCCTCGAGAACAAGGAGCACTCCCTGAGGGGATGGAACTGGGGTAAAGCCGACTTTGGAAAGGCTGAACTTTCGTTTCACGTCCAGAACCGCCCTGCCTTCGAAATTCCCTATTCCGAGATCTCAAATACCAACTTGGCTGGTCGCAACGAAGTCGCCGTCGAGTTCTCTGCTCCCACCGACAAGAATGATACCGGTACCAATGGAGCGCTGGGTGGTGCACGTGGCAAGGGAAAGAAGGCAGGTGCTGGAAAGGATCAGCTCGTTGAGATGAGGTTCTACATCCCCGGCACCGTCAAAAAGGAGGAAGATGCTGGCAGCGATGCTGGCGAGGAGGAGAAGAACGCTGTCACATTGTTCTACGACACCCTCATGGAGAAGGCTGAGATTGGCGAGACCGCAGGCGATACTATCGCTACGTTCTTGGACATCCTCCACCTCACGCCCAGGTACGTGTCTGCATAAAACATGCGACTCAACACCGTCACTAACTTGATTTCTCAGAGGACGTTTCGACATCGACATGTACGATGCCTCATTCCGTCTCCGTGGTAAAACCTACGATTATAAGATCCAGTACGACGCCATTAAGAAGTTCATGGTGCTGCCTAAGCCCGACGAAACACATGTTCTGCTGGTCATTGGACTGGATCCTCCCCTCCGCCAGGGCCAGACAAGATACCCCTTCATTGTCATGCAATTCAAGAAGGACGAGGAGGTTACGATCGACCTGAACCTCACCGAGGAGCAAATCCAGGAGCGTTACGGTGACAGACTGCAACCACACTACGAGCAGCCCCTTCACCAGGTTATTACCTACATTTTCCGAGGCCTCGCCAACAAGAAGGTCACGACTCCTGCCAAGGACTTCCAGACGTATGTTTTCAATTTCCCATTCCTGAAGGATGATGAGCTGACATTCAAGCAGCCACCGACAGCAGTTTGGTATCAAATGCTCCATCAAGGCCAGCGAAGGTTTCCTCTACTGCTTGGAGAAGGCTTTCATGTTCGTGCCGAAGCCTGCAACATACATTGCCTATGAACAAACGGCTTCCATCACCTTCTCCCGCGTTGGCGGAGCCGTTTCTGCACTCTCCACATTCGATATCACCGTGCAGATGAAGAATGGTGCCGGCTCATCTCAGTTCAGCAACATTAACCGAGAGGATCTTAAGGGGCTCGAGGAATTTTTCAGACTGAAGGGCCTACGTGTGAAGAACGAGATCGACGAGGACGCCAAGCTTCTCGCGAACGCTATCCGCGACGCAGCTGCGATGGACGACTCCGAAGACGAGGTGGTGGGCCCCAAGGCGGACCGCGGCTCTGCCGATGAGGACGAAGAGAGTGTCGATGAGGATTTCCGCGCTGAGAGTGAGAGCGACGTTGCCGAGGAGTTCGACAGTGAGCACGAGAGTTCAGGCTCCGGTAGTGCAGAGAGCGATGTTGACGATCATGGTGACGACGACGATGACGGTGATGAGGACGAGGAGGATGATCGTCCCAAAAAGAAGAAGAAGACGGGTTAGCCGTCTTTTGTTTCAATGATTCGACAAGTTTCAATTTTTTGGGCAGTCGCTGGGCGTTTTTTAGGAGGGGAAATGTAGCACTACAACTGCCTATTCGATGCTGGCCGATAGGTGAGCATGGACTCAAAGGGGTTAATACTTGGAAAAGCTTCCTCGAGGATTGGGCCCAGACACATTATCCAGCAAAATACCATGTTTATGGCAATCTCTTACAGCATCTTGGAAACGACGCATTGCCTAAGATAGACGGTGCTGTTCCGTCGTGAAAGTGGGTCCGAGTCGGCAGGTAAGTGAGGTGTTAGCTTACCATGTAAGTCAACTGCTCTACGCAGCCGCAACTAGCAATATGACGCACCCTCCAGTGTAGCGAAATCAACAATGGACGAGACGGTATAACTTCCTCGTACTGCCGCCACCAGTACGCCTATCCTCGGTTTTGGCGTATACCAGCTCAGGGGGGAATACTGCGCAAAGGCTTGTCTCGCGGCCCTGGAGGTTGGACATCGACATCTGGTCTCAGCGCAGCTTTACGGTAACGAAGAGGAGGTAGGCAGGGCTCTGCAGTAGTACCTACGGCAGACAGTTACCTCACGACAAGACGTCTTCTTCACGACGAAAATTGTTCGTCACAACGGCCCTGTAGAAGCGACATACCAGAGCGCCCTGCGCAGCGTAGAGCGGATCTCCTGCGAAGAGGCTACGTCGACCTCTTTCTCTTGCACCGACCTATCGAGAAACGGAGCTCGGTCTGGCTAGCACTGGGGAGGCTGCGCGAGGAGGACAAGACCAAGTCCGTTGGCGTGAGTAATTTCCGGATCGGCCAGCTTGAGGAAATGACGGAGTATGCGAGAGTTTGGCCGCCGGTCGTGAACCAGATCGAGGTTAGGTTCCCTTCAGGCTGCATCTAAAAGCTGGGTTGGCTGATTGGGGCGGGGGCGGCGTGAAGGTTCATCCGTGGTGTCAGCAACGAGAGCTGGTGTCGTCCTGCCAGACTCATGGGATTGTTGTGAAGGCGTATAGTACATTGGCCGGGGAAAAAGAACATCGGACCCGGCGTTGTTGAGGGTCGTTGAGTGGGTGCGATGGCGGCGGCGGCAGCGGCAGCGGTTCTTGTACGGAGCGGAGTCCGTTGCCAGTGCTAGCGGTGCCGAAGTAGGTGTGGATACGAATGTTGATGGAGAGACGGCAACACCTGCGCAGGTGTTAGTGAGATGGTCTCTGCAGAAGGTATTGGAGCCGCTACCCAAGAGCCGCGACACGGCGAGGACAAAGGAGAATGCCAACGTCTTTGGGTTCGAGCTCGATCAAGAGGAAATGGAGCTTCTCGAGGGGAATGCATATGGGCGCCGAGGGAGCTCTCTTCCCGGCTAATATCATCTGATGGGATGGGGTGGGAGTGGATTGGTTCCTTCTGCAAGCAAGGTAGCCGTTGCATAATATCATACCAATCACCAATCACGGTGGGAAAAAAACCAAACAGGCACGTTAGCTATACTTTTCCAACAACAAATGCAAAAACTTGACGGTGCATGACAAAACAAGAGCAGCCGGGGGGTGCCTGGCAGCACAGCATGACGAAAGCGCCCCGCGCAAAAGCCCATACGGCGGGGCTCCAAAACGCCATTGAGCAGAGCAACACTTACATAGGCAATCAACAGCGGGAGATGATAGATCAGCTTCCGGGGGGTCGCTTGGGGGCCTGTGAGGTGGGGTGGAAGGTGCTTGCTAGGTTCACCTGGAAGCTTCGACTGGTCTGACCTCGCCTACTCGGCTTGGAAAGATCAACAAACACACTAACCAACCAAACCTCAAGTGAAATTCAGCCGGCTCCTTAGAGAAATCTTGATGCTCAAGTTAATTCGGTCTTGACACCATCTTTTGATTTCTCGCTTTCCACTCTAAGTGCACTCACTCACTACCAGCGAATCCAACCGACACCCGAACATGAGCTTGCAACGGCCATTGCGCGGCGGCTGCACGTGTGGCCGCAATACGTACGTCATCGAACCTCAACAGACGACCGAGAGAGCGCAGGTTCTTTTCCATACCGATGCCAGACACAGTAGGTCTATTCCTCCCCAATCCGTTCTCACAATGGCGTACCTTGCATATGAAGCCCGCCTTATCCATTTGTTCAAGAAGCGCAGAAGGTCCTGGGCTGACCATCGCCCGCGCAGGAGTTCCCTTAGCTACCCCACTAGCTGCTATGATACGCGTCCCTCTATCGTGGTATCGAAGCTCGACCCACGCTTTCTTCCCAGACGAAAGAAACGCCGCGATTCGTCGAGTTTTCGAAACATCGTCGAGCAACCCGTCTAAGAGATACTTTTGCGGTTTCTGCGGCACGCCCCTGTCATACTGGACTGAGCGCCCTCACAACGAAGCGGACTACATACATCTTACTTTGGCCAGCTTGTGCGGCGACGACCTAAGAGATCTGGAAGACCTAGGTCTCATCCCCGAGCACGAAGAACCGGAAGAACAGCCCGCTGTGCCGACGACGGTCACGGTAGTTGGGCGGGAAACCCGCGGCGTTCCATGGTTTGACAGCATGCTCGAGGGTACCCGATTGGGCAACTTGCGTCGCAGCCAGGCCGAAGACCATAACCAGGATGGGGGACAGATTAGGGTCGAGTGGGAGATTGTGGAATGGACCGACGCGGACGATGAGAACGACGTGGCTCCAGAGACTGAGGATGTGGACATGACGACCAGCAACACGGGCAACGGAAAGCGAAAGCTAGGAGAACGAGACGACGCTGATGCGGCTGCGGAGGGCATGCATTGAGCCCCATGCCATGTCGTGCATTGCGGCGGCAGGTTAGGTGGTAAATATGTCAGGGAGGGGTATCTTCGGTTGGCCCGACTCACCTTCGTCCCGAATTCCGAAATCTCGGTGAGAGTTGATACTGGTATTTCGAGGTAAGACGTAGTCATCTCGAGGCTTATAACACGAGTGTGGGTAATAGCATGAGAGGTGCTGGTATTGACGGAAGAGTCCTCAGAAGAGACTTCAACGCGGGACTGGAGAACGTCGTGTGAAAAGCATTGCGAGGAAGGGAAAAGTAATACCGATAGGTGGCGAAGCAGTGGCTTATCGTACTGAACACGTATGGCAAAAATCGCAAAACAATTACGTCTTTCCAAATCCCGATGATATCCTGCTCTGCAGGGTGCAATACAAGAGACGAGCGTAGGGCCGAAGGCTCGTTGGCTCGACAGGATTGACCCGCCAGTCGGCTGAGACGGGCTGCTTGACCGAAGATTAGGAATATTTCGATCAATCAATTGCGCAAATTCGAACTTTTTCGCGAGGGGTTGACCATGTGATTCTAGCGTGTTCAGACATTATGCGAACCGAGACTGCCTAGGAATGGAGCTGCTGCAATGGAGGGGCGGGATTGAAGTGACACAGCTCGATCTACAGCCTTGGAGTTGCAGCCCGTATGGAGAATCCATTGAATCAGGAAACTAACGTTAAAAAATGAAAAAGATTCCGGCGTGCTTGAAGGTGTCGTATCTATATTGAGGCCTGGTATGAAGCCGGGGATGGGAGGTAGTAAACGCGGAGAGTGCGGAGGTAATGGTACGAACGCCAGTGTTGGAGAACGCTGTCGAGCACATTGGGCGAGCTGGGGGCTGGATGGAAGGGAGGCTCTCCCGCCCGACGTCCGTTCTGTTCGCCCGCCAAATTCAACGGGAATGACAGGGACCAGGGACCAGCTAGCGGAATTCGGCACCTGCATGCTTTTGGGGGTCTTAATTGACGGGTGTGGTTCCCTGGCCGCTGGTAGAGAGGAATGAACATCAGGCGGACCTCGGAAGAATTTCCCCGTGACCATACCTACCATCAGGTCTCAGGCAAACATGAACGGGTATCGTTTAGATGAGACCTGCCTTCAACCGGGGCTTGGGATACGCAAGCAGGAGGCAGCCGGGCAAGCGACTCAAGATGCAATGTACTGCCTCATCTCCCTCTCCCGAGGATTTGGCGAATCTCCCGCACTCGCATGATGCTGGCGTCCTCGCATAGTTGCAGATTTCTAGCGTTGGCGCTTGTTCCGAACAGAGAGCGGTAACCAATGAGGCGTCAGATGGGATAATCAGGCGAGGGATCGACAGTTGTCGTGTTTCGAATCGGGGTTGTCGTAGGGTGAGGAAGAAAACGTGTGTGTTTTCTGCCTTTGCCGGCAAGACGGGCCGTCGTGTGGTTTTCTTTTGGTGTTAGCGGGGAGAAGGGACACTCAATGGGACGAAAAGAAGGGAAAGGGGACCCCACGGCGGGGTAATAGGAAACGCCCCTTGCCTAGGCGCATCTGCAAGAGCCCTGTCTCACGTCTCGCGCTGGAGAACTGGTGAGGTACCGTGGGTTTGTTGTGATGAACGCTACTTTGTCGGGTCTACCAGAGTCGCCTGATTGAACCGTTCCCTCGCTTGTCTGATCCGCCGTATCTCCTTCTCAAGTTGGGGCTGTCGAAGTCTTCGTCTGGGGGGGCTGATGCCGCAAGACTAACACAACACCAGCGCCAATTCCCCGGTTGTGTTAGCGCTGGTGAATTACTCTTCACAAATCTCATCCCACCGCATCCACATCTGCCCTCCTGGCGTTATCCAGTCTTAGCCTCTCGGTGTCGACGGTCCGACATGGGATAGTTTCGAGCTTCCTGGGTCCCAGATTGACTGATTTTTGGTTGCGGGTGTTTGTCCCATCTCGTGCCATGCATCCCCATCCTTGTAAGGTACCCTCGACATGGCCTCACCTTAATCCTACCAAGTATCCCCAACCAGACGAATAACGATCAAGAACTCGTTGCACCGGGCGCTCTGCCTCCGTCCTTCGTATAAGAATCGTGGCAGCTCCTGGCCCTCTGTTTGACCAGATCTTTCTTGTTGCTCTCTCTCTCTTCTCTCCTCGTCACTCTACCATCTCGAAAGTCTTCCAACCTCTTCCTGAATCTCCTGTTCTGTCCCACTGCGAGAAAGTGGCCGGTTCTTATCAGGAGTTACGAACATCCACCACCCAAGGAACCAGATATCTCTCTCAACTGGGTCTCGCTCGTTAGTCTAGATACCTTCCACTGCGCTTTCGAGACTCTGTAAACCAACAAGTGTCAGGCCTCACTCCGGGTTTCTTCGATATGTCTTTGCCGAGCGATTTTCTCTGGGGCTTTGCCACTGCTTCGTATGTATTTCAATCTCACGATCTCCTGAACTGTTGCCTCTCCATCTCGGCCCAAACTCGTGTCCTACCCAGTGTTCACTCTGCACTTTTTTACCATCTTCCGCTCATCGCCCAATTCGGACGACCAGCAAGCATCCTCCCACCACCCTTTCGTTGTCCTCCCTCCGTCTTACACCCCTGCATCTCCCAGCTGTCCCTTCCCCCTCCCCCCACTCACAATCTACCCCCCCTCCCCAGTCATCTCATGGTCGAGCTAATAAGCGAGTCCAACAAAATGAATTGCCGGACCCTTGCTGACGACGCTATTTGCGCACCACCACAGGTACCAGGTTGAGGGCGCCGTCGAGAAGGACGGCCGCGGTCCTTCCATCTGGGATACTTTCTGCCAAATCCCCGGCAAGATTGCCGATGGCAGCTCCGGCGTCACCGCCTGCGACTCGTACAACCGCACCGCCGAGGACATTGCTCTGCTCAAGTCCGTTGGTGCCAACACCTACCGGTTCTCCATTGCCTGGTCCAGAATCATCCCCCTTGGCGGCCGCAGCGACCCCATCAACCAGGCCGGTATCGACCACTACGTCAAGTTCGTGGACGACCTCCTCGACGCCGGCATCACCCCCTTCATCACCCTCTACCACTGGGATCTTCCTGACGCGCTCGACAAGCGCTATGGCGGTCTCCTGAACAAGGAGGAGTTCCCTCTCGACTTCGTGCACTACGCCCGTGTCATGTTCAAGGCCATCCCCAAGTGCAAGGACTGGATCACCTTCAACGAGCCCTGGTGCTCTTCCATTCTGGGCTACAGCAGCGGTTTCTTCGCCCCAGGCCACACCTCGGACCGCAACAAGTCCGCCGTCGGAGATTCTTCCCGCGAGCCTTGGATCGTCGGCCACAACTGCATCCTCGCCCACGCCCGCGCCGTCAAGGTCTACCGCGAGGAGATCAAGCCCACCCAGGGCGGCCAGATCGGCATCACCCTCAACGGCGACGCCACCTACCCCTGGGACCCCGAAGACCCGGCCGACGTCGAGGCTTCCGACCGCAAGATCGAGTTCGCCATCTCCTGGTTCGCCGACCCCATCTACTTCGGCAAGTACCCAGATTCCATGCGCAAGCAGCTCGGCGACCGCCTCCCCGAGTTCACGCCCGAGGAGGTCGAGCTCGTCAAGGGCTCCAACGACTTTTACGGCATGAACCACTACACGGCCAACTACATCAAGCACAAGACCGGCGAGCCCCCCGCCGACGACTTCCTCGGAAACCTCGAGACCCTCTTCGAGTCCAAGAATGGCGACAACATCGGCCCCGAGACCCAGTCCTTCTGGCTCCGCCCCAACCCCAAGGGCTTCCACAACCTCCTCGTCTGGCTGTCGAAGCGCTACGGCTACCCGCCCATCTACGTCACCGAGAACGGCACCTCTGTCAAGGGCGAGAACGACATGCCGCTGGAGCAGATCCTGGAGGACGACTTCCGCGTCAAGTACTTTGACGGCTACGTCAAGGCCATGGCCGACGCCCACGAGCAGGACGGCGTCAACGTCAAGGGCTACATGGCCTGGTCCCTCATGGACAACTTCGAGTGGGCCGAGGGCTACGAGACCCGTTTCGGCGTCACGTACGTCGATTACGAGAACGACCAGACGAGATACCCCAAGAAGAGCGCCAAGAGCCTCAAGCCCCTCTTCGACAGCCTCATCAAGAAGGCCTAAGAGATCTATCAGGATAATTAGATTACAGACGAGGTAGAGCAGAGAGGGAGAGAGAGAGAAAGAGCGCGCGTGTTCATGTCGGCTTGAAGTTTCGTAGCAACCTTTGAACATGCCAAGAGGGCCCACCTGTGTGGGGGCCCCCCTCATGACTGATGTACAAAGATTTCTTCTGGTGCCTCCTACGATGCAGGTTCTTCTTGGCTGATGCTACAGAGTACCCGAACGTGACAATTCGTCCAAGAACAATTAGCAAAAAGAATATGAGCCGCTGCACTCGTGACAGGCGGTGATATGAGGATCGCCTGCTTCTCTGCCGGCCTAGGTTTGCTTGGCAAATGCCGGCTAAGTAGTGACCCGTGTGATCTTGACTTCTCTCTGGTCGCCTTCCCGATTCGCCAGAGGATCCGATTCGGTGCAGGTTGGCCGAGTTGGAATGTACCATCCGCATCGTCTGCTGGTTCGCAATCAATTCTGAGCAAGTGGCTCCCGCGTTTCAATATATCGAAAGCAAAAACTGCCGACACGTGTCTTCGGCAGGGAACAAATCCTATGCGAAACGGGCGTGACTAACCCCATAATCATACAGCCTCGCATGGTGTTCTCACACGTGGTCATCCTACGAATTGCTACTGCGTAGGTCATCGAGCACACCGCAGAGCTAGAGGGGGTCGATTCCGCCTAAAGAGTCATCATTACTGGTATAGTTGATCATCAATCCCTATCGAAATCATTCCGTGAAGCTCCTCCATGATCCCGTAGTCCAGGATCGTGCGTTCGTCGTTAGCTCAGTCACATCAAGTTCAGTCGCGCGCTCAAGCGCCGACTTCCGTTGTCTCCTCCTCCTCCACCTCCTCCACCTCCTCCTCCTTCGCATCCTCATCCGACAAGAGCTCGCTGACCAGTGAGTTTCCTTCAGATCGCTGGATTACGGTGCCTTCGTTGCTGTCCTCGTCCTCCTCTTTGATGGTAGGCTCGCGATCCATTGTGATCGTCTTGTCCTCGTCGCCCTCATCATTCCTAGACGACCCAGAGACGGCGGACGTCACAGAAGGCACCATTGACGCGACTGACACGCTCCTGCTTGTGCGACGAGGCTCTGCCTCCTGCTCTCCGAGGGTGGCGACGATTTTGCCCAAGCTGACGTGGATCTTGTTGAGCGCATTGCGCCCGGTCGTGTCTGTGATGAGTCTGTCGTCCACGGCGATGGACACCTCGTCGTGGACCTCTCGAATCTTCTCCTCGGTGCTGGCCGGGGAAATGTACAGCTTTCCGAGAAGCGGCGCCACGACTTTCTTTTCTGCTTCTGCAAAGATAGTTAGCATTCTGGGTTCGTAATTAACCATCGTCCGGTGGTTCAGCTTACTGCTCATGTTTCCGTTCAAGCGGTCCAGAATATCCAGGGCGAATTTCAGATGAATATCGCCATTGACGGTCTTCTTCTCCAGCTCGAGGCCCTGAGCGGGGTTATAGCACTTGCGAGGATCCGTCCAGTCCACCAAGCAAGCGCCGATGGTCGTCAGACTCTCCATCTCTTCGTCGACGTCGGCATCGTCGTCCTCCAAGCTCTCGCGAACATTCACCAGAAGATGCAGAGCGTCTAGCGCAACGGTGCGCATGAGATCTTGGTTCTCTGCTCGAGAGTAGCAGAAGACAGGCAGGAAGTAGTTCAGCGCCTGCCTGACACTCTGGTTGTGAGCAGTGGCAGGGTCGAAGTATTGGACAACGAGCGTCTTCAACATCTCGGCTGCGGCCTCCGTGTCTGTGACGACACGTCCGAGCAGCAATTTTGACACCGCCAGAGTAGCCGCGGCCTGCACTTCGGGTGACTTGGCCCCAGACTTGAGTGCCTTGATATACACCTTGAGCAGTGTCGGGGCTGTGTCGAGTAGCTGAGCTCCGTGAACGTTGAGAATGTCAGTGAGGATTTGCAGAGCAGTGATCTGGAGCGCTGTGTGACCCTTAGTGAAAAAGTGCACGAAGAGAGTCAAATTCTCTTCGGCCAGAGATCTGTCGAGCAAAGAGCACAGGCCCAGACACACTAGGCCTCTCTCACGAACGGGTGCCTCATGACTCCTGACTGCAGGAACCACAAGGTTGTTCAGCATGGAGACCAGGTGATCGTTCTGTTGTAGGTTGCCAGCGACGTTGGACAGCATGCACTGTACGATGTGCAAGCACTTCATGTTGATCATGATCTCTTTGACTGCTTTCGCTCGAGCTTCCTCTTCGCTGAGCTCGGGACTTTTTCCAGGGCTGCCGCTCCTAGTGGGTGTGGTATCGCCGCTGACTTCGGACCTGGCAGAATGGAAACTGTCCTCGGTCTTGTCGTCAGGCACATCGTCAACGATAGTATCATGTACGTCGGCAACAGACTCCAGGACCACTGAACAAAACTCCTTCTCACCGGCATTATCAGGCGCGCAGATGTCTCTTAAAACACTGACGGTGAGTTTTGTGACTTCGTCCGGGAGCTCGGGCACGGAGAGGCACTGGCGAAGCAAAGCAAACATCTTGCGCCGCCCGACTTCATCAGAGTAGTCGAGGGTAATCGCGATGTGGAGGAGCTGCTCGACGATGAACTCTTGCTCGACTGTGTCTTCCTCCTCGTCCTCCTCGCCCTCCACTTCCGAGGCTTTCTTGATAGCTTCCACGAGTACGCCGACGTATCGTTCGAGATAGAATGCAAGCTTCGTCACCTCGGGAAGCTTTGCTTCGACCAGGTACTCAAATTTGCCATTGCCTTCATTTCTGCAAAAGTCGTTAAAGCTGCGTGCCATGAAGACGGATTCGGCGGACAGAGTCTGCCAGAATTGATCGTCGAAGGTGACGGCTTCCCGGTAGTCAGGCCTGCCCTCCCAGAAAACCTTCATCGCTTGCAGGCCAACGCCGTTCTCCACGCCAGAGTTGACAACATCGATTCGCTCTAGCAATTCGAGAAGGCCATCGAAGTTCGGTGGCGAGGGTTCAGGCTGAGCTCCGTCTTCGGGAGGCTCAACGCCGGCACAGTCTTCGATCCAGCGCTCTCGGAACAGCCTGCCCGCGAACTTGCGAACATTTTCGTCTCTGTCACGGAGACCCCATCTAAGGAGCTTCTCTCTCATGGAAAGGGAGAGGTGACGGAAGTCACCAAGGGCGGGTAGAAGTCGTGAGTACACTGCTCTGCGAGTCAGGGCATCCTGATCCCTGGCACGCTCCAGCAGGTAGGGGAGGGTGGCGGGTGCAATCGGGAGGTTGACCAGGAGCGACCTCCTCACGTCTGCGCTTGGGTCGTTCTGGAGAACCTCCAAGAGCTTTGCGAGAAGCCCAGAAGCCTCATCCTCCTCATCGTCATCGGACTGAGCGGCTGCGTCGATGTTACCGGCCAACCGACCGAGTCCAAGAACAGCCTGGGCACGAACCATAGCCTCCTTGTCACGGATCCGTCTAAGAAGTCCGTGACGAAGTTTTTGGAAGAGATCGTCGTCGATGGCGTCGAGGGAGTTGATGATGTGGGAGACGAGTTGGGTGGATCTGTATCTCACAAACTTGTCCTTGGCCGTGAGCAGAGGCAAGATGGCTTCCATGAGAAAGCTAGTGAGTCTTGTGCTTGGGGTCTCCGGCATGACGCTAGCATCCTCATCGACCTCTCCAAGAATCTCATTGTCTTTGTCGTTTGCATGTCGCAGAAAGTGGCCGACAAATCGAATCGTCTTTTCTCCAACGCTTTCCGATTTCTTGATGGGCATGACCCTGAGAACGCAGCGAACAAATTCCGAGTTGAAGGCTTCTTCATCGAAGTCATTCGTCGTCGACTGCTTCAGACTGGTTGGTTCGTAGACGCAAGCCTCCTGGCTCTTGCGCAGAGTGACAACCAGTTTGCGGTGTGAAGCCGTGTTTCTCTGCGCATCGCGGAAGACGGCGCACACCTTGCTGCGAAGCTCGCTGTCGGGTCTTTCGGTCGGGACGTCAAGCGCGAGCGAGGAGGAGCGCGACGCTGTGGAAGCTCGGGAACCGGCGGCGGATGATACTTTGGAGGCGGCGGCCGAGTTCCGCTTAGATCTTGTGGAGACTCGCGCGGGCATCGTGAGGTGTTTGAGGTATGCTCAGACGCCGGCGTGGGGTATCATGAGTGGAAATGCTGCACTGGTTAATGAAGAAGCACAAAATAAATGTGTTGTTGGAGGATGGTGTGTGAGTGACGCTGGTCCCCCTCCCATGAGACGGACGGCTGTCAACATGCAGGCAATTACAGTGGGCGACCCCTAGTCGCGTCGTGGGTGCTTTTTGTTTTGGCTTGGGTGCCTAAGTAAATAGCAACGGGTTTCCGCATGAGGTTAGCGCGGGGCGGCCCCGGAGGCTCCACCAAAAAATGGACCAGCGCAGAGCGATGGCGGTCGCATGCGAATTCGAGATATGCGGTATTCTGTTGTGTGTTTGCCACTAATCGCCGGACAGCGGATGAGTCTCGTTCAAATTACTATAGTCTGTCTGTGATGACCGCCTAGATCGTCCGGCTTTGCTAGAGCGAAAGAATGCGATCCCTGGCTACAGCTCTCAAGCTTCGGCCGCGCAACAATTGCGCTCGAGGCTTTCGACATGGCGCTCGGTCTGTTGGCAGGCGGGGATTCGCAGCCGTCGCAGAGGGCTCTAGGTTCGCCAACCTCCAATCTCGTACCGGCCTCTTCGCGGCTTGCTGATAACCGTTACAGACCGTTCGATGTTGTGGTGGTAGGAGGTGGCCATGCCGGTGCGGAAGCCTGCGCCGCCGCTGCCAGAGCCGGCGCAAGAACCGCCCTCGTAACCCCCAAGATCGAAAACCTCGGCACGTGTTCCTGCAATCCCTCCTTCGGCGGTGTTGGTAAGGGAATCATACTGCGCGAGATCGACGCTCTCGATGGCTTGGCTGGTAGGATAATCGACAAGGCCGGCATCCAGTTTAAGGTCCTTAACCGACCCAAGGGCCGGGCTGTATGGGTGAGAATATCCTTGTCCTCTTCTCAGTTACCGACATTGAGCAGCAGCTGATTGAGCTGATGTGCAGGGCCCGCGCGCGCAAATCGATCGAAAACTGTACCAGAAGTACATGAGGGAGGAACTGGAAACATACCCGAATCTATCCATCGTTCTGGGCAGCGTGTCGGACATCGTCACGGACGTTAACACCGACACCCAGAGCCCCGCGTCGAGCAAGATTACCGGCGTGCGCCTCGAGTCCGGCGAGGTTCTCCCGACGACCCAAGTGATTATCACGACCGGCACATTCCTCAGCGCTGAGATCCACATTGGAATGGAGTGTTATCCGGCTGGGCGCATAGGTGAGGACGCCTCATTCGGCCTGAGCAAATCTCTCAAAGACGCCGGCTTCACCTTGGGCAGACTCAAGACGGGCACGCCCCCGCGCATTGCGAAGGATAGCATCGATTATTCCATCCTGGAGGAACAACCCGGAGACGACCCACCGCTTCCGTTCAGCTTCTTGAACGACCGAGTTACGGTAGAGGATCAGATGCTTTGCCACATTACACATACCAACGAAGCAACGCACGCGATCGTCCGCGAAAACTTGGACAAAACCATTCATATCCGGGAAACTATCAGGGGTCCGAGGTATTGTCCGTCGTTGGAGGCCAAAATCGTCCGTTTCTCCGACAAGGATAGACACATAGTCTGGCTGGAACCAGAGGGATTCGACAGTGACGTGATATATCCCAATGGTCTATCAATGACCGTCCCTCCTGAAGCCCAGGAGCAGATTCTCCGTTCGATTAGTGGTCTTGAGAAGTCGGTCATGACACAGCCGGGTTACGGTGTGGAATACGACTATATCGATCCCCGGAGCTTGAAATCAACCCTGGAAACGAAAAATATCAGCGGCCTTTTCTTAGCAGGTCAAATCAACGGCACTACGGGTTACGAGGAGGCTGCTGGCCAAGGCATCATAGCAGGCATCAACGCCGGCCGAGCTGCGCAGGGCCTCTCGCAGGCGTCGATATCCAGAGCAGACGGCTACATCGGCGTCATGATCGACGACCTCATCACCAAGGGCGTTACCGAACCGTACAGAATGTTCACCACAAGAAGCGAATACAGGTTGACGACTAGAGCGGACAACGCCGACCTCCGTTTGACGGAACAGGGACGCGGTTGGGGAGTCGTAACCGACAAGCGCTGGAGCGTCTTCTCCGACGAGAAGCAGCAGATGGACGAGCTTATGCTGCTTCTGTTACAGACCGTCAAGGCCCCCGTCGAATGGATCAACGCAGGTTTCCCTTTCAGCAATTTGTCAGAGCGTCGCGATGCAACGGACATGTTGCGGCTGCGCAACGTGACCATGGACCAGGTCGCTGCCATGGTACCAGGCGCAGGCGACTACCCGGAGAAAATCAAGTCGAGGGTCCACATCGAAGCCACGTACGCGCCCTTCATCCAGAGATCGCTCAACCAGCGACAGGTCTTCGACCGGGACGAGAAAGTGCTGCTGCCGCTCTCGATCAACTATGACGAGGTCCCGGGACTTGCCATGGCCGAGAAGACCGTTCTCAATGCTACGAGACCCGAAACGCTGGCTCAAGCAAGAAGGTTGGAAGGCATCACTCCATCAGGGTGTCTCCGGTTGCTGGCGTACATCAAGAACCAGGATCGCAGCAATCGCGCAGCGAAGCTGGCACAAAAAGCAGAGCATTGGAAACTGAAGAAGCAGGGAGAGGACAATGACGGCGTGTCCCCTCTCCCGTGATTCTCTCAGCAAGCTGTACGATGACGAAAAAGAGATCCCAATCAAACGTGGACATTTACATCCTCTAATAGACAGGTACTCAGGGCGGCAACCACCCTCTTTATGTAACGAAAATGTATGCCATATTTTATTGTTAACCCACCGCTCCCAAACGCCAATGTGTGATATGCATCAGTGATGACAGCGGGGTCGACTTCCACGAGCGGTGTAATATTACATCCTCGCTAGCACATGTCGATGCCAACTGAGGCCAAAGGGCTGGCTGCTGGGCCGCACAAGTCATTATGGGGCCATCATCGGCATTTATCTCTTAGTCGGCGGTGTTTTTGGCGCAGACAGGATCTTGACTGCGTCCTTGGTGTAGATATAGCTGGCTCCGCTCCAAATCGTGGTGGCAGCGACAACATACCTGATGGAAAGTCAGTATTTTGCCACATCCCGGAAGATCAAGCAACACGATTCAAACTTACTGCATGATCGTGAGTGGGGAGGACAGGTCATAGCTGAGAACGGGAGCCGCAGTCGTGAGGCCGACGAGAGCCAGTTGAAGAAAGGTGTTGTACTTGCTAATTTTCGTCGGACGAACCTCTGCCGAGGGTAGGGAGAAGTCCCAATATCGTGCAAATGTCTTGGGAGGCGGGAGCGAAATCCAGCGGTAGTAGATGGCGGAAATGGCGAGTCCGACATCGCGGCCGAGAATGATGGTAGCGAGCCACACTGTTCACACATGAAAGCGTCAGCAATTGTTTTCACACCCCCGTCATCTTTCAGTGTGTTCTCCCAGCCGTTCTTCCACTTCACGGTCGGCGTCCGTTTTTCCCTCGCCGCGTGCCCCTCCTTTTACCACCATTCGCGCCCACCGCGCAAACTAACCTGGTAGCGATCCCTGTGCGGCAAGAGACACCGTCAAGATGGTCATGAGCATCTTGTCCGCCATGGGATCGATGACGGTGCCCACCACGGTCTGCAGGTTCCAGCGGCGAGCAATCCATCCGTCCAGCAAATCGGTGATGCCGGCGTACGCAAACAGGCCCAGAGCCCAGGCATGTTGGTCGTGAAGGATGAAGTAGCCGACAAAGGGCGCGGCGACAATTCGCGATAGCGTTAGGAGGTTCGGGATCGTGTAAATGTCTTCGTGGAGGCTCTTCGGGAGGGCCGGTATCTTGACGGCGATCTTGGCCGCGGTAAAGCTACAAGACGCACAAGCAGTCAGACTAAGAGTTTCATGTCTTCAGATATCCAAGCTATTTTCCTAGCACTATACCTAGGAGGCTTTCCATCGCTTTGGGAGGCATAAAGTGCGACTAGCCACGGACGCAATTGACGTTGAATTGGGTTGGTTGGAGGTCCAGTGAGCTTGAGCGAGGGCGAAAGTAGTGGGCGAGTAGACAGCCGGCCACTAGGTGCCAAAGCCTTCCGGCCGCCGAGCCTGAAGAACAGCATTTTTGTTTTTGCTTTCCCAGGCCGACGTCAACCACAGCACTCGCGAGCTGCGGTGCGCCACGTCGAAGGACCGACAAAGTGCCTCAAACAACAAATGGTAGTAGTGGTGGTGCGAACCTTCCGAGAGAGCATCATAAGCAGAGCTTGGTGATTGGCCACAATGGGAAGCATAGCGGGTCCATATTGACTACTTGCATATCGGGGTCTAATTTGCATAACGAGCTATTCTATGTCCATGTAACCAACCGCTACAGCTAAATCCACAGCTACAGCGAGCCGTTTTGAACAGTTTTGGACAGAATGCTTCCGAACAGAGCCTTGCAACGAGACAAAGTTCGCTGTCTGGTAGCGTACAGGCGCGCAAGCGTAAATGTGTGCTAGACTCCGGTGCCTGCCTCTGCGTACGGCTACAAGCGGGTGTCTTCATCCGAAGCCTACGCCTCCGCGTTTCGACTTGTTTTCCCCATTGCCTTTGTGACAGACTTGAGCGTCCGCTCTCAAATCTTTGCAAATTTCATCTGCGCCAGTCGCGTCCAGGCCAATTTACACAGGCCAGTCGCCAGGCCATGTTCAAGCTCCTGTATCTTACACCACTCATCGACGTGGCGCCAGTAGTCTTCCGTCAGTCTTCCGTCGTTCTTTCGAGTGTCACCCCGCAACATTTTTCCGCCTTGTCGTTCAGGAGCGACTCTCTCGTCAGCCCTAGCGAGGGCTGCTTTTACTGGTGTTCTCTTCTCGCAGACCCAAATCGTGGGGTCGGGAACCTGTCGGCGTCCGTTATCGCTGTTTTCAGGTCCTGCTAAGGGTGTTGGTGCCTGTGGCCCATCCAGAGTTGCCTTGTGGTATGTACTGGTTCTGGTCCTCTTCCAACTGGTCGAATCCCGTATTTCCCCAATCGCGGCTTATACCGTCAAAGTTTAGATTTTGCGTCCTGTCGCCGCCCATCCCTGATTCACTATGCACATTCCTTGGAGACTGGGTAGGGAACACTTCGTGAGGCGACATGTCCACCCGTTGCGATGGAATCGGCATCGACGTCATGTAGTTGTAGTTTCTGTTGTCCGTAACGGCAGAAGGTAAACTGCTGGCGGCAAGGCTCATGTCTGGACCGGAGGAAGGTTCGTAGCTGTGAGCAGTGGAGTGACGTCGTGGATGCTGAGGCTCCAAAGCCATGGTTCGTGATATGTCGGGAGAGAGTCCGGCACTCGAAGCGTATCTACTTGCTCTTCCCAAGTCGTACCCACCATATGCATGGTGTGAGGGTTGCCCATAACCGACTGGACCGACCGAGCCTGGCACCGAAAGATACGATGTCGGCATGTACGAGGGCTGTCCGAAATTAGGCCCGATGCCGCTGATATGATGCAGCGAGGGCACCGACATAGCGCGCGAGATGCTTTGGTGGTGGCCGTTGACCGGGTATTGATGTGCGAACATGCCGTGGGGTCCCCGTTGGTCGTCCATTTCAACTTCATCAATGGGCGCTCTGAAGTTTTGCGACATGATCAGCTCGCCTCGGGGAATGATGGTTGATAGCTGATGGTCCTTGGATGGGGTCAGAAGCTTGCCGTCCGTAACATCCTCAACGTTGTAGTAAGACACCAAATGGTGAGGAACACCTTGGTAGGTGACACTGATGGTTTTCTTGACCAAGCCATTTTCTTTGAAGGGGTAGGAGTCGACCAAAGAGCCGATAAGGGCTCTCTCGGCATCCTTTGTGGGTGTCGACTCGCCCATGCCGCCCATGGTGGCACCCGCACCGTTGACGCTGTTCTGCCTTGGGACCTCTGGCTTGCTGACGCCAGTGGTCTTCTTGTTGCGCTTCATGGCGCGCTTCTTTTCGCCGGGTGGAAATGGTCTGTCAAGCTCTCTGTAGATGAGAAAGTTGCCCAATATACGACTAGGGCTCCATGCGACGCCGTCCGTCCAGCGCTTGATGCCGGAAGAGTGTTCCTCGTAGATGAAGACATTGCCGCTCTTGATCAGATCTTGTCTCTCGCGGTCGTGTGGTCTTCTGGGGACATGCTGCAAAGCACTGCTGAGACAAGCTTCGAAAAGGACCAAAGCATCCAGAGTAGATGCGACGTGTCCCACGAAGGTAGGGTTTAGCGGAACGTTGGAGTTCGCCATTTTGGCCTCCGGATGCGTCTGAGTCTATTCTGTGTAAGTTCACCTTATACAACGTTTTTCCCCCGAGAAAGGTAGGAGGAGTTGCGCCACTTACCGACGGGATGCGATGCGCAAAGGACTATGCGAGTAGACTATGGTTGCTATCGTCACCGTCGCGGTTGATGAGTAGTGATGCGCGCGGAAGTGTTGATTATGACGGTTGGTAGTAAGTACGGATAGGTAGATGGGAGAAGCGATACTGAAGGACGCGTCCGAGCAGACTTGGCCAAGAGGGGGTTTGTCTGAAGATGTGGCAAGACTAAGTAAGGTTTGAGAAAAAAGTGTCTCCGGAAGGAGGAGGGGGGAAAGAGAGGGGAGGTTATGGGAAGGCACTTGATGGGTAAGGTGAATACGATGTGGAGTGTGGCAGGTGGAACAAGAGCTTGGGAGCTTAGGATTGGCAACAAGTATGGTCGTCGCATCCGCGGTACACTCGTCTCCCCGTGCGTGACTCTCTCTCTCCTTCCTCTTGTTCTGCGCTAGAAACCGACCTGGTTCGCTGGCAGAAGGTCGAAGTGGATAACCGCAGGAGCTTGTGACGCGGTTTCTTTTCGTGTCTTCTCGAGGAGTGGACCACAGTTCAGCGAGAGATGGCGCGACGGCGAGGCGCCCTCGATTTTGTGAGTACAGATAGAATTTGAGCTGTATGTGGTGCGGGCGGGGGGGACGTCCTACTTGGGCCAACAGGTGAAGCGGGTAGGCAACAAGCCCAAGATCGCTCCGCAGGTGACTGTGTAAGAGGCTTTGTGGCGTATATATGGTTCCAGGAACCGGAGATGTCTGGCGAGATCCAGTGTTTTAAGGTTCGAGCGCTGCACGGACAAAGCCAGAAAGTATACGGCTGACTTCTCTCAGGCGGTGCTGTGGCTGCTGTTATGTTGACCAGGTCGAACTGTGTCTTCCGGCAAGTTGGCGTTGCCAAAAGGTGATTGGATCAGGAGAGGTGTGTGATATTGGACCGTTGTGACAGAGACGAACGGCCGAGATGTTGGATTGATGTGGATGGGACCAGTTGCAGATGCAGACGTACACAACTGAGTCAAAGTTGCCGTTGTGAGTTGCCGCGAGGGTACAGAGGAGAGGGAGACAAGCGCGCCGGTGGTTGGAGGATCAAAAGGATGATGAGCAGGAAGAGTGAGTGCGTCTGAGTAAGAGCAGCTCGCGTGTACTGGTGGTAATGATGGCGGCGGTGGTGCAATGCTGCTTGATCTAAGCGGACCCTAGATTGTTTAAAAAAATAAAAAAAAAAAGTTCGGGAAAGTATGTAAACAAGAGGGAGGGCCTCGGAGGTTTTTGACTCTGAACCGAGCGGTTGGGCCTCGAGCTCCTAGGTCCGTTAGCTTAGCTTCGGAAGCTGGGGATAGCAGGCCAAGCAGAATGCAGAAGAGATGGAGATCGCGGAGCCGGCGGTGGACTTATATCATGTCGGTGCCCGACGGCAGAACTGGTATTTTTTGCTGAAGATCGGAGGACTTGATGAATTCGAAAAGAGAAACGGTCCAGGCTAATATGGGGGTCGAGCGAAGAAGCGCCGACGAGGATAGAACAGGGCAACAAGAACAGGCCTTGTAGAGAGTGCAGGGCAGATCGTGCTCAAGGCGGGATGCCGACGTAGGGCCACGGCCACGGCCACGGCTTGGCAAGGTGCCGCTGTCGAGAGGAGCAGGAAGCTGTTTGAACCCGAGCCAGGGTCGTTAATGAAGCTCTACCATGTACGTCAGAGAGCCAAGAAGACAGGGCGGACGGGGCAAAGCGGCGGCGGCGGCGATGGAGGGAGGGAGGAGGAGTAGGAGAAGGAGAGTGGTGGAGCAGGAGCAAGAGAGACCAGAATCGGCAGCAGTAGCAGTGGCAGTACCAGCACCAAACAGCACCAGAACCAGCAAGCATCAATTTGGCAGTCGCATCAGATGGAGAGGTAGTTGTGGTAGAGCCATAGAAGGCAGAGCCGATTAACGTGGAGAACTTCTTGTTCAAGCGGAGACGACGGCGGCGGCGGCGGCGGCGGTGGGACGCAAAGACACACAACCCATAATAGGACGTCTCGTCAAGGTTGCAGGGTGTGAAGGGGGGGTGTACGAAGATGAAGATGAGGATGAGAACAAGGATGAGGAGAAGGTAATGAAGTATCCGTCGAGGAGTGGGATTTGGGGGACAAGAGATGGAGAGGATGGGTGTGTGGGGTGTGTGGGAGAGGAGAGGGTGAAGTTAGTTATGGATGAAGAAGGTAAGGGTAAGGGATGGGAAAGAATTGTACCGCAGTACGCGGTGCGTGAACGAGAGAGAAAGAGAGAGAGAGAGAGAGAGAGAGAGAGAGAGAGTGTGTGTGTGTGTTGTGTGAGCATCACAGCCACCAAAGCCAGAGCCAGAGGGACCAGACACTACGAGAAAGGGTATGAATTCGAGAGAACAGGCGAGAGTGAAGAGAGAGGTGTGTGTACGGACGAATTGGATGGATGGATGGGAAGGGTGGGTAGACCAAGACAAAGGACAGGGACCAGAAAGGACGTCGGGGGAAACGCTCAGCGATCAGAAGGCGAGCGGGCGAAATACGCAGAGCATGGAGCGAATACTTCAGAACATTACGACAGGAGAGCAAAACGGCAGCGGAAAGACGGCATTACCAGGTACCTGTCTGTACCTTTTTCCTTCGCTTACTTTCTGATGTGCTGCACTGCAATGTGCTGTGCTGTGCTGTGTTGTTGCGCTACGGTCTGCTTTTCAGGACTAGGGATCTGAACGGTACAGTGTAAGGTGTAAATGGGTAAGTACTTGCCCTTCCTCTACTTGCCATAGGAATGAATGGACAAGGACATGGACATGGACGGGGACGAGGACGAGGACGAGGATGAGGAAGACATGGAGGAGCAGGGCTTGGCCGGGGAGGACAAGGGAACTTGGACTTGGACTTGACCTGAGCCGAACTGGGGCCGCTTACCGGCACTTGCACCTGAGGTGCATCTTGTCTTGACCTGTTTGCCGTACCTTGTGTTCTGTCTTTCTCTCTCTGCGTATGTCTGCCTCCTGTCCAGACGTCTATCGGTCTACTCCACGCCCTATCTGCAGTTTGGAGCCAAGAGGTACCCGTTGTTGCAGTACCGGATGTTATGCCGACGTGAGCTGAGGCACCAGAGACGGTACCGGACTGTACGAAGCTAAGCTACGGAGCAAAGGTAGATAGGTTTCTCTCCTCCACCAAAGTAGCGTCTTGTGTGAGCCTGCCTTACCCAAAGCAACCTACCGCTCTCGGAGGTCGCGCCTCTGGGGCAACAACTATGCCGTTTGTAGAGACCCTGGTAGGAAGGCAGGTACGGTGATGATGGCAAGGGAATGCACAGCGGGAGGTTCAGCAGAGTGTCGGGCAAGGTTAAGGTATGTAAACCCAGAAGATGAAATGGCAACTGCTGGCCGGTGCTTGCTTGCTTTGCCTGATTTTGCTTGTGGTGTGTGGTTTGGAGCGTGTTAAGGTTGTTTGGCAGATGCTTCTCTCGTCCCTGGGCTGAGTTTTTTTCTTTTCTTTTTTTTTATTTCTGATGGAGAGGGTGGTTAACGTGATGTGTGATAATCGGGTTGTTTCCTGGCATGGACAGTGCTTTCCGTCTTGTCTTGACTTTGTCTATTACAATATTTGCTTTGCTTGGCGGAGAAGGGGGCGGGGGCGACGACGACGACGACGACGACGACGACGACGACGACGACGACGACGACGACGACGACGAGGTTTGATCGGTAAGAAGACGGTGGTGGTGGTGGTAGTGGTGGTGGCAGCTCCTTTCTCTCCGCGTTGGTGTTGCTGTCGAGATGCACATTCAAATGCTGTCGCTGGTGCAAAATAATGCAGGCACAGGGAGCAGCGCAGTCAGGGAGCCCCAATCTTCTGCCTCGTCCCGGTGGAGCCAAGAGGAAATGAGGGGCCGAATCCCAAGCCATGGATCAATGTCGAAGAGTCCCAGAGTCCCATCCCAGTCTCCTCGTCAGACTCCCAAGTCCCAGTCCCAATGATGGACCCCAAGCCCAGGGGCAAGGGAGGGGAGGGGAGGGGAGTGGAGGGACACAAGCCTCAAGGAGACGGGAGCAAACTGGGGACTGGATACTCGCTTGAGCTAACACGCTGAGGTAAGAAAACCAACCTCGTCTTGTCCTCGTCAGGACGCGACAACGGGGTACTGAAGTATTCTTACCCTTCCTTTGGCCTGTGCCTTGAGTCTTTACCACTCTTGACCTGAGCTAGCGCCAGCTCCAGAGCCAATACTACCACTCAAGTGTCTTCGGAGTAGCTGCCGGACGCCAGTGTCCTAAGCCATCTACCATCGCTGCATACGAGAACACTATATTTTGCACCGGGGAGCTGGCCCGATGAGCAAGACAGAGACGAACGTGGTGCCAAGCCATAGCTCATTCATCGAGACTCCGTGCTGCGGCGCATTGAAGTCCGTTTCCACTCCTCGCGGAGACTGCCCAGTTGTTTCTCTGTTGCTCGTTGCCGCTCTGTGCGTACTATGCACCGGCTATTCGAGCACAAGCCGTGCCAAGCTACATGAAGTGATGAAAGGCGAGGCGGAGTAGTGAGGTCAGAGGCAGCTCGCGAGAGGCTGTAGCGGCAACGTCGCGTTCTAGTTGGGTCTCCCGGGTCGCGGGTCGGGGACGGACGGTCGAATGGGCGGAGGGATACAGCGTAGCCGGTTGGATCATGGAGGGGGAGGGGACGTAGAGCTTTCGATTGATTGATGTGATGCCATGGGATGGGCTGGGACGACCGGGGTGGAGGAGGGCTAACATTAGTCGCCTGGGCATGGAACAGACGTAGCAGAACGGGAAATTGGTCTCGACGTGAGATGACTTTTTGGCAGCGAGATTCGCTCAGATCCATAGCCAAAGGGAATGGAGGGGGAGTAGGAATTGAGTGATGCACAGACAAAGGCAATTTGGAGGGGAGACCAGGTGAAGATGCCCTCAACCTCAACCTCAACCTCCTGCTCATGGTTCCCATCTGCGCTGCAGGGAACATGTCTGCACGGGAATTCGCGGAACGTAGCGGCCGTCCGGACACAGGCCACCCGGTGCACAACGAGGAATGCCAATATGTCCGTCCGTCGGAGAGGAGGCACAGCTACGCTAGGGGGGGGGGGGGGGGAGAGTGGGGAAGGAAACTCAACTTAACATATCCGTTCTATACAGTTTGAGGCTGGTAGGGACGCGCGCGGCAGGGTATGTTGATGCAATCACGAGGTAGGGCTGCTGCAAGACTGCATCAACAACCGCACCATACCATCCATACCTTACCAAGAGCAGCCAGTAAAAGTAACAGCAACAGCAACACCACCATGGTTGATGGCGTGCGGCATGCCAATGTACAATAGATGTCCAAGATGGGAAAGCAAGGGCGGGCATCTCATGACAAGGCTGTTCGAAGATGGCGCAAGGTCAGGATGAAGAATGGAAAGACCACGAGTCAAACCGGAACCGAGGCAACATAGGAACAACTGCAAGGACCGACGAGATCATGTCGCGGCAACTCTTGATACCGGCTGCAGATATCATAGTATGGAGGTGTGATGAGCTAACGTCAGGTACTAGCTTGATCGCCCGAAACTTGTGCTGTTCTTCGACTGTGATATCAACGTCAACATACATAAAAGGGGCTTGCTGCTCCAAATCCGAAAGACACGTCGAATCCGGCCGAGAAACAACCCGCCTAGGAACGTGTCAAGTCCCACCACGGACGTTCCCTCGACGGAGGTGAGCATGCAAGGTGGTAGCCAGGTCTGGTTTTGTCGGGCCCAGTTAGTTTGAACCGACTGGACCGGATTGAGACCAAGAGACTGGACGGGGCTGAACTGAGCTGAGCTGGACTGAACTATTAGCGACTGTCACTGCAACTTTCGCTGTCAACTGATACTGAGCATAGTAGTGACAGTAAGACGACAGGCAGCAACTGAATTAGAGTCAGTCCATGAGGGAAGAAGACAAGGCATCTTGGCGCAATGAACGTGGTGGTCTGCTCATCCCAGACAGACGAAATGCCTCCAAAGGGCAACATACCGCCATTCGCCGCTTCCTCCTCCCTTTGTTGAGCTATTTCGGCAATCAACATCATTGGTTGTTTTGACTGCTCTTCCTGTCAATCCTAGCTCACTCTGCAATGGTTATTCTTACTTTTCTGCCTCCCTGACCCTCCCTTTCTCCCTTCTTCTTACTCATTGTAGTTTGTGATTCTGACTTCACCCGATATCACGCTGACTCTATCGACGCAGTTATCAATCTCCTATTGGAAGGCTTGGCGTCATAGCAGTGCAGCAAATGAATTTGCTGCTTCTGTATCCGCTTCAGTCTCACAGTCATGCCTAGGCGAGCGCGTTGTCATACCCACCAAAGACCTTTGTGATGTGCCTCGCTCATTTCTAGGCCGCAACTACCTTGACAGCAACCAGACCCCAGTGCCTACTCGAACAACAACCTCTGGCCGTTGATGGATGAAGGATTAACTCGGCAGCGTGCCGTCACAAGCCTCTTACCACCGAGTACCTGCCGGAGTGTGTAACTCGTAACGTCCCAGGAAGTACCCTAGATAAGACCCCTTTCACGCTCTGTGTGGGTGCTTGTGGCTCGTTTTCGGGGCACCAGACAAGCAACTTACAGTGGTACTGTACTGAGACAGGTATTTCAACAGGGGAACATGGAGGTGTGAGGGATACGTAGAGAATGCCTGTGCACTCACACGTACTGAGGTAGTGTAGTGTACGCACATTCCTAGGAAGACACTGGAGGAGCACCACCCACCTACCACCCAAAAAGAAAAAAAAAAAGAAAAAAAAAAGGGGGGGGTGTCATCTCTGAAATTGTTGGGGCAGGGAAGGGGAGGGGGAGGGGCTGTCAAAAGTGGCCGTGGCTTGTCGGTTTCGCTCAAGGCCTTTGGGAACCCCGCGCGGGTATTGATTCGTGCCTGATGGTGAAGTGGTTAGGGTATCGAAATTGTATGCGATGTGTGCATACAGTATGTGAAATACTGAAATACGGAAAGTGATCCTCAATGAATCTGCTGGGTGGCTTGCGGCGCGTCCCCTTTCCTATGGCAAGAACCATTAGTTCAGCCGGTTGCCTAAAGGTTTGAAGACGGGGTCATCGCTAGCATGAGGTTCCTCCGAACGCGATATCAACGATGAAAAGAGACAATTGGAGATATCCTACTCGAAATCGCCATGACGGCGTGGAGCAGCAGACACAAGGAACAAGGAACGAGGAACAAGGACCGGCGCGCAAGAGACTCGAAAATGAAGGCTGGCGGCGCAAAACACCTCTCACTGTGTACATCCGGAGTATCCGCTTGCGGTTAGCAAAGGTATGGATGGCACTTGAACGGCACGTACCGAAGTACTCTGGACGCAGCGGTACTGAAGTATGCGTACAGAGGTGCAATAACCAGGACAAACTTACAAGTCGGTTATGCCCTGAGGTATCGATCGGATAATAGATAGACCTTTGCCAGGCATTTGTGGGAACGAACGACGGGTCCGCGGACACGCGAGCGGAACGGTATATAGACTCTCCTGATGACTGGACTACTGCGGTAGCAGGCTGCCCGAGTAGGGACAGGGTGCAGTGAGAAGCGGTATAGACCAAATAGAAGTCCAACCATATCGTAAAATTCGTGTATCGTGGTGAAGCCTACAGACAATAGCTTAGTCATCATCGCCGCCGTCGTCGTCGTCGTGGTCGTCGTAGGAAGGGGGCTTTTTTCTCTGTGGATACAGCGAGCGTCGCAGTAGACTGAGAAGGGGGACGCGTGGAAAAACACTATTGTCATCAAGCTTGTCAAGCTGGTCCGGGTACCGGGGCGGGATCGCTTTGTCATGTGCAAAATTTGGCACAGAAAACGACCAGGGCTTTTGCAGAAAGAACCCCAGCAACTTATGGGGCTTAGGTCCCCGAGAGAAGAAGAATGATCAACGCATGGGTGGGAATTTGTGGATGGCCAATGGATGGCTGTGCGCCAAAGAATCGACAGTGCCACGGAAGGGTGGGAAGAGACCAGCAGAAGCAGGGAGAACTGGAGAGGGGTGTGTCTAGAGCTCCAGGGGGGTTGGGGGTTGACTGAATTATAGATGGCACGTTTGGGGGAAACGGCATGAGGCGTGGCCTCGGACGGATTGGTATCTCTTCATGGTGCGACTTTGGAAGAGGATGGAGATGCTTCATCTGTCTTCTGAGCTGCATCATTTCAGCTGTGCCCTCTAACCCTCGCTTCTCAACGATTGCGACTGCTTTGCTAGTGTGCAGCTCTTCTCGTTCTCGCTTAGTGAGAAATGGGCAACCAGGCCATGGACATGACTTAATGCCTGCAGTGAATGGCATCCCCTACCTCGGGGGGTGCGGGGAGATTTTCGCAACATCTCACGCCATTAGCAGTTCTCCCCGAGACTGTACGTACACTGAACTACACTAAACTGAGGTACCTACGTCGGTACACTACACGGCATCAACCCTGGCGGCCACGACTTGCGAAGAAGTGAGGTGAACTGCGCTGCAACAGGCACATTGCGGTGCCTGCGTTTGTGCCCAAGGTCATGGCATGGATGCCCGAGTGGTGTGCCTTTCTTGGTTCTGTGGCCTCTGTGGCCTCGAATGACTCTCATCAAAGTCCTCAGTTCCTGGATGCTTGTGCCTCTTGAAATCGTCGCAAATCCCATCATATTTTGAGATGGTGTGTGGTGCGTGCTCTCGCTTGTAGCTCCAGAAACACCGGGCACTTCTTCTAGCGGAACTAACCTTAATGCCCATGGCAAAGCGATACTGCGGAATCCGTACAGAGTGTACAGAGTGTGGAGACAAGATACGAAGAGACATGAAAAAACGACACAGGCAGCGGCCATCAAGGAAGAATCATGTCAACGGCTGGAGCCTGGAGCACAGGTAGAGAGGACATGGTGGTGGTCATTACGGAATACCGTAGTACCGTGGAGACAGGGAATGTCGTGCATTCAATGGACTTTGTGCACATAGTTACGGCAGAAATATCACCTAATGCAACAGTGACAGATTCCGCCTGCAGCATAAGGTAAGGTAGTTTAGCTTCCACCAGTGCTACCCTGAACCAAAACTCAATGGCTTGCCGGGTCAACTACTGCCAATATGCGTCCACTTGTCTTCGCTGCCTCCAACTTTTTCCAAAGTTACTGCGTTTGTCCCACGTACTTACATGTCACAAGGGCACATCCCAGAGAGTTGAGGAATTTGCATCCAAATATGCGCTCAGAGTTGCGGCACGGTAACCTAAGTCTCTCGAGTATGGCCGAAAATGAATTACTTCTCAAAAGAATACGCAGGACTCATCCAATTAACCGACACCATTACCCGGGTGGCAGAACACGTAGCACAAAACAGATGGGAGAGCAGGGCTGCATCGTGGCAATAGGCTTTTCTCATTCAAACACATACGACGTCGAGAGTGGCCAAGGCATCCATGGCAACTAAGGAAA
The DNA here is from genome assembly GCA_026260285.1 of Colletotrichum sansevieriae. Classification (NCBI taxonomy): domain Eukaryota; kingdom Fungi; phylum Ascomycota; class Sordariomycetes; order Glomerellales; family Glomerellaceae; genus Colletotrichum; species Colletotrichum sansevieriae. The sequence goes on along the minus strand of JAOQIF010000477.1, from coordinate 9,473 downwards.
TTCAATGTAGTGAGGCATCCGCTTGTAATATTTTCAGACTCGAGACTGTGAAGGGACACGTCAAATTCGGAATAGCAGCGTACAGAATGGCCCGCCTAATTTCAAGGGCATATGGCGGTGCATTATTCTTGCTGGCGTAATGCCCGTGCGTCGGGTTCCGCCGGCGGGAACCCGGACGCGACCTCGAATTGAGGAAGGTCGAATCCAACGCGCCAAGACTGAAGAAATGCATGTGGCAGTGATATAGTGCTGGTAATGGTGTGTGTGCGACTGCACCCTTGTGGCTGAACATGGCGGGGTGGCAAAAGAAAAGGATGCCTTGGCGAGCTCAAGCAAGCGGTCCACAGGCCGTTCCGTGCGTCTCTAAGGTTGCCAGCGAGGCTCTCAGCAAGTCAGATCAGAGATGCCGGGCATGGATGGGTCGAGGCGGAAACGAACTCTTCCAAACTGCGGACGGGTGCGGAAGGTGGAGGGTGTAGTTGGAAGGGACGGATATGCAATCTCTCATAATGTTCATTTCAAGGTGACCCTCGTCCACTCAATCAAGAATCGTCGGCAAAGATGCCCTGGGTTCAGACATGCATACGGAAGTACACCTTGCGCGGCAGCGAAGTTCTCATCCAGCCTTTTGGTACCCGCATCGAAGACTTGGACATCCAGGTCTGGAAAGGCTGGCTGTTGTCGGAGCAGGGTCCGCGCTCGTCGTTGTGGAACGGTGGGCGCACGGATTATAAAGCGGGCGCGATCTCTGTCAAAAAAAAGTTAAAGGCACCCGACACAGTCGGGTTTGAGGTCTCGGGGACTGCAGACAGGCAAAGAAGGAACGGCGAGCTTCACGAGGGCACTAGGGTACTGTTGGCGTCCGAAATACTGTCGTTAATGGGCGACGATGGGGACGAATCGCGATGTGGAAGTTGCGCCTCGAGAGGTGACGATGTCTCATTCTTTCGTCTTGCTTTCTTTCTTTTCCTTGCTCCTTGTCCAGCGTCCCCCTTTGGGAAAAGGAGTGGGTTCCTCGAAGTGTACGGATAGATTAGCTAAGTACTTTAGCAGGCGAGATGCAAATGGTTGCATTTGATGCCTTGACCCCAAGCCGTTTGAGGTCTAGTGTGTTGTGCCTGACTTTGTGCCTTACTATCACGCAGTACTGAAGTACGGATAGCTGTCCGAGCTTTCCCTTAGCGCGTTGCGGCTGGGTCATTCCAGAACTACAAAAATACCCGAGGTATGGACATCGATAGGTACCTCACCGACAGATGATGCTTCACCTGATGCCGGTAAGTATCTCCATCTGAAATTTGACACCAACAGCACTTCGTACACCGGTCGTCCCAAGGCACATGTAATCAGCTGCGCCAATTTGTCGACCGACGCGGCTCAGAAGGGCACTCCCAAACGGCACTTGGCACCGGCCCCGCAACCGATCTACGACTGCTTCGCGGCCGGACGGGGTTGCGATAGGAAAGGCGGTCCTGACCAACACCATCTGCTGCCAACCACCCTCCAACGATACCCTCCGTCTGTCTCACTTAATCGATGTCTTCATCCCATCCAGTCTCATCAACCGTCGGCGATGAGGCGAGTTGATGGTTGTGCTTACCATCTTGCAAAACTCTCAGTTGAGGCACGATGAACGCACATGCATCGACGATCCCAAATCGAAGTTCCCTCGCAACGTCGCATCCCTGCCTTGGAGGTTCTCGGTCATGCTGTTCAGCTCATAAACGCCGCCTTTCCCTGTATCCATTTTCGAGTTAACAGCAAAAGAGGGCAAATTTAGACAATGGACCGACCGTCTGAGCAAGAGCGGGAGCGGGAACAAGAGTCAGTTACCTTGCTAATTTACCTGCACCCCTGACCCTACTGAAATATTCTCCCAGCAAGGACCCGCCTGTCTGTCTCAGCCGCTTGCTTCCCTTCTCCGCGCTGAGGTTGAATCGATGGTATCTCAAGGTGACCCAACGTAACAGGAGAGGCTGCTGCAAGGAGTCCTGCCAGCCATCCCTCCCACGACGTTACTGTGAAGTAACATCGCTCGACCTTCCAGACTCAGAGTCCGATGTCCGTACCGTTGCAGCATTGAGTCTCGGCCGGCCGGACTTTGGCTTTGAGATGCAGTCTTCATCGGCTAACGGCTATCGGCGATATCACAGCGTCAGTCCAAATCAAGGCCGCCAATAGCCTCGACTTCCGACCTACCGGAAGCGTGCCTGGATTGCCGACGAGGCGGCACTGCCATACGTCTTGCTCCTGATGGCGACATCTCAGTGACCAGTCTTGCTTTCGCAATCTTAATCTCTAATGTCTCCAAGTCTCCAACCCCCGACGAAGGCATTCCCTCCACATGACTCCAAATGGATGGAGCTGTCCAATTACCCCAACCGGCCTGCTCGGACTGGCTATTCCATTCCATTCCAACGATGCCAGCCGTAGCCCTCCAATCGCCGAGGCTGGGGTCTTGACTGTCGTTGTCGAAATGTGCACAGACCAGACCTGGTTTTCGTAGTACCGGCTTGGGACAATGTATGCGCCGCGAATCACATTCATTCTCGACCCGTGGAGATGCTATTTTGATTTCAATACTCTGTACCATGCTAGTACCCCCCCTTTCCTTCACTCCCATGTCTAAATTACCAAGTGCGGCACTGCGGGCGCTGCGCATCTCATTTGAACATCGACTAGTGTCTGAGGCAAGGTGTGTGGTCTGCTCGCCTTAAGGACGGGTGGCCTATTTTCCATGACACCACTTACAGCAACGCGACCAGGCGAAGGGTGAAAGGCACTAGAAGTTCGGGGGGGGAGAAGAAAAAAGGGGGGGGGGGGGGGGGGCTAAGAACCTAGCGACGCCCTAAAGGGCCCGAGCACAGTTGTTTGGTTGGCCTCGCGTGGTGAGAACCCTTGGCGAACAGACGGGCCTATCAAAGCGAAAAGAACATGTCCCCCAGTTGAAGAGTGATGGGGATAGGCTGCATATTGGGAGCTGTGGCCTCAGACGGACACGGGGATTCCGCATTCCGCGGGGCTCCGCGATGCGATGATAATTCGGTCACGTATCTGAATCTGAAGCTCAACCACTCCGTCCAATCATGACACCAGCAGTTTTGATAGCGGAGGGCGAAGAGTAGAAATCGGGTTGTCAAGACGTCGAAACACACAAGACCGGCAGCGGATTCGATGACGAAGAACTAGGCTAGGTTACAGCCAAGCCGAAAGATGCTAGCATGGTCACAATATGGTCATAGAAGGGACATCAGATACAGGCATCGGACTTCGACGTTAGGTCGATCAACGCCATGCTTGCTAGGGGCTTGTAAAACGAATACCGATGACATTCGAACAATGAGAAAGATGCACAAGACGGACGGTAAAATACCGAGAGCGAGAGGCCCCATGTTTCCCCCATTATCTTATTACCTATGCCAATTGTCTTATCCCCCAACCCCCTTTCACCCTCCTATCTTCAACCCCAACTCCATGCATTGGGTCTTCACCGGCCTCACTTTGCTTGTCTTGGCCGAGTTGCCATTGCGCCCGCTCGCTAGCTTCCCCGTTGACCCTGCTCCCCGCTAAACAGGCCTCTCGTGGCCTCATCAGCCGTCTGCGTCCCCGCTGTCGCGCCCCGTCGCGTCTCGTGCGCTGCACTCATTCCCCGAGAACTCTTGGCCAGGACATGTCACGATGATGGACGGCAACTAAATGTTTCCGATGATTCCTGCGCCGCAGCCCATCTCATCTGCGTCCGTCTTGGCTCTCTTGAACGCGATTGCGACTGGATGATGCCCGCGCATGCTTCTTTTTTTCCTCTCTCGCCTCTTTTCACTCTCCACGAACCCCACCCCCCCCCCAAACCTCCATTATGCGGTCGGCTCTATGAACAGGACATAGCCAGGTCCGAACAGGGCCGATCTTGGGTCCTCGTGGCCGGCCGTTGAACCGTTGGATGGGATCAAAGCTCATCCCCGAGATGACCATAGAGGACTGACCGCAGGATTGGCAGACGGGCTTGACAGACAAGACAAGCCTGCAGCACCATCTGCATCCGGCTTCCGCAAGTCTATCTCTGCACTTTCACGCTTACGGCTACGGCTACGGCTACCAGCTGCGGGACTAAAACAACGGCCAGAAGCGAGCCGGCCAGTGCCACCGCTCGTGCGGCTGCATGTGGTAGCTGTCGTGCAACGGCCGATGGACCAACAGATTTGCGTTATTGGCATGCCATGTTGTCATGATAAGCATTTCCAGTGTCGCACCTGCCAACGGGAGTACCTGCTAGCCGGATACATTTATCTGCAGCGCGCAAGCGTAAGCGTGAGTGCGGCACAGGGGAACAGAGTTCTGGAGCCAGGAGCCAGGAACCAGATCCGGCTCACAGTCGTCCTCTTATTGGGTTTCCTACCGAATAGCGTATGGCAAGGGAGGAGGGGGAGGGGAAAGGCAAGAAAGCTCCATGGGCCATTTCTCCCAGCGATGTCATTCACGGACACCAATCGTTCCCATTCCTTGTGTGTGTCAGGGTTCCGAGTTTCTCTGCTTTGGCCCAAAAAAAGCAGTGCATTTACATTAGCTGAAAAAAGCGGAAAAAGCACGACATTACTTATAACCTATACCTAATTAGGAACCAGAAAGTTAATCCAGCCCAACACAACTATCCACCTAGAAGAAAAATTCATAACCTATAGTTAAGGAACAATAGCGGGTATAAAGCATAGAGCTATACTATTAGTTATAAGGGGTTAGACCTAAGTTTATTTAATAAGAGGTTACTATAATACTGTTTATTTAAGCTAAAGAGGAAAAGGGCAAGTTTTCCTCTCTAGTAGAGATTTTACTAGTTTATAAGGGATTATTAAGTAAGTCCTAAGTAGCCCCCTTAAGATAATAAACCTAGATAGAAGCTTAAATAAGCTTAACCTAAGTATAAGTTATAATACTATCCCCCTGTTAGCTAACTTACCCCTAGGTATATACTAAGTTATTATTATTATTTATAACTAGCTTATATAGAGCTTTATATTTATTTATTATAATAATACTTATTATAACCTCTATAGGCTCCTAAGTAAGCTCTATATACCCCTCTTATTTAATTAAGACTTTATACCTCTACTCTTACTTAATTACTTTCTACCTCGCCATATGTATCTCCTCTACATATTACTTAAACTTATTATTATTAGCTATAATTAGTAATAGCTAGGGGTTTATTTTTATCTAGATAAGTAGGGGGTCCTCTAGTACCTTCTAGAGGAGGTTAATATAAAACTTTAAGTAAATATTACTAAGTATATTTAGTTTAATAATATATACGCTTAGGACTCTTATCATAATATACTTATGATATAATTATAATAGCTTTTTATTAAGCCTAAAGCTCTTATAATTAGCTATTAAGAGCTAGATTTTATTACTTATTTAATACTCCTCTACAGGTATTTTATATTAATTTATATTTTCTTTATTATATTATTAGATTATTATAATACTTACTTAAATAAAACCTATAACTTCTTTTAACTTAGTTACTAGGAGGGTGGCTATGATATCCCTAGAGGGGATATCTTATAATATATAATTTATAACTAATATAAGGTTAATATAATATTTATATTCTAAGAAGAATAATAAGAGTTTAGTTATACTACTAACTCTATTTTATAAAACTAGCTAGATAGCTAGTAATAACTTCCCCTAGCTATCTTATATTTAAGTTATAAATACCTATAAAATAGCTTATATATCCTTATTCTACTTCCTATATTATTATTAATTTATAAGTAGTATACTATATTTAATAGCTTACTTATCTTGATAAGTTAGTAGAACTTAGCTTAGAAATAGCTTACCTAGGTAAACTTATAATTATTAATAATATTATATAATATTATATAAGAATCTATAGGACTAGAAGTAGTAATTATGAAATTAATAGATATAAGCTTTTATTTCTATAATATTTATCTCTTTTAATACTACTAACTTATCTAGCTTACTTATTATAACCTATAGGTACTAGTTAGCATTGTCTTTTATAAGTAATAAGTTTATAATAAAGTTTATCAAGAGGTCTAAGTATAACTAACTAGGTACTGATAAGGGCTTTAGGAACCCTATCTTAGCTTACTTCTAGATATATATCTCTCTATAGATATTATAATTCCTTATAAACCTCTATGCTATTTATAACTATTTTAGCAAGTAGAACTACTAGCTTATTATTTCTAATATATTATTATAACTTAGGTAAGTAGTTATACTTAAGTTATAGCTCTATTAAATAATCCTTATATAGAGCTCTCCTAATAAGTTATCATTATTCTCCCTTACTAAGTACTTGTAGCCTCCCTCTAAATATTAGCCTCTCCTAGCTATTAATATTATATTGATTAATTTAAACCTTAGCTTTTTATAAAGGAGCGGGCGCTACTTTAGGCGTAGTACTATAGCTAATAGTATCTTAGCCTTTAGTATATATATATACGCGCGCGTATATAGAGGCGCTACTAATTAGACTAAAAGGTATATAATAATAAGCTAACTACTTATTGCTTAGCTATACTTAAGTACTTAGGATACTACGCGCGCGCCCTATGAAACCGGGCATAGCTTATAATACTTTTATATCTAATAAGAAGCTCTAAAGCTATTAAATAACTACATAATATATTACTTTATATATTATATTCTCTTTTATATTTTCTAGTTATAATACTTATAACTTAGGGTTATTATTAAAGATTATAATTTCTAGGATATCTATATAAGTTTTCTAGCTTCTCCTTACTAAGGGGCTAGCTATAGGAGCTCTATAGGGGTAAGTATATTTTAGTATTAGCTATAAAACCCTATCTTATTTTTACTTATTATTCTACTCTTAAGATATGTTTTATTCTCTTTAAGAGAAAATATTAAGGGCTATTACTTCCCTATTAGGGTAGTATTTAATAGTAAAGTTATATTGAAATAGCTCCTCTACTTACTAGCTTTAATACTTTATAACGTATTACTTTTTTTATAAAGTATATAAGCTTTTAGTAATTAGTTAATATCTTAGAGGAGGTTATATTATATAGCTCTACTCTCTATATATATAAGTAAAAAAAAAGACTATTAGGAGCTCTTTATCATAAATAGAGTAGTTATACTCTATAAGTAAGAGCTTCTATAAGTAGAATATTATAAGGTGATAAATACCCTCTAAGTTAATCTAAGAGAGTATTCCTCTAAATATAAATCCTAATATTTTTAATAATAATTTTATTTTCTAAGTTAAACTAATAGAGTATTACTTAGATATTAAAGAGCTATTTAAGCTAGGAGAAAGCTTATTTTTAGTTATTCTCCTATTAAAATACTATATCTTTCTTAGTAAGTATAAGAATACTATAGATATATCTTAAAAATTTCTATTATAACCTTATAAACTTTAAATAAACTTTAATAAAACTATAGTATATATAGTTATATATCTATAAAATATATCTTTAATAATATAATAATAACTATAAAACATAAAATAATAATTATAATAATATTTCCTTTTAGAAATAAATACTTTAAAAATCTATGTAAATTCTAATAATATTAATAACCTTATATATAAATATATATTTATAATTCTTATACTTATAGCTATAAAAATATAAAAACAGTACATAGACTACTTGGTAATCTAAGCATAATTCTACTTAATAAGCTTAATAATTAGCCGTTTAATAGCTATGTTTAAGAATATCTTTCCCCTTACTTACTAAGGGAACGATTTATATCTTAGAGATAATATTAATAATACTGACGATTTAATAATTAATTCATTCTAATAAAAATCAATTAATATGCTTCCTTATGCTTAAATCTATTAGCTTTTAATATAACTTAACCTAGCCTATTAATATCTATTATTTAGGCTGCTTTTTAGTCCCCTTCGCTACTTATATACCTATTCTTATAGGTTATAAGCCTAGCTTAAGCCTATTCTTAAATATCCTACTAATCTAGCTACCTACTCTACCTTAAGGTTACCTATTTAGGGTATTCTTTCGAGAGATATAGCCTCTATACGCCCTACGCTAAGCTAGAAATACTAGCTAGTTTAGTTTGCTAGCTTCGAGATCAATATCTCCTATGAGAAGCTATTTAGAACCCTAAATTATTCGATTATATTACTATAAATACCCCTACTACCTCTTAAAATAATATATTAACTAAGCTATTCGACCTTACTTTAGTTAATTATATCTTAAACTATCTCTAAGCTTTTGTAGGTCTTAGTTTACTTATATCTATACTATTTTATAATCGAGGCCTAATATAGGCTATATAATAGCGGTTATCCTAATTATAGAAGAGCCTACTTAGCTCTCTTCTATAGAAGAGTCTCTAGAAGACCCTTTGAAAGAGAAATAAAAGAGAAGGAATATATTAAGTTAAACCTATAACCTCTAGGTTTAAATAATATAATAAAGCTATAGTTAGTACTACTAAGCTATATAAGCTATATCTCTCTTATCTTATTATAATCAATACCTTATTATAGTTTATATACTATACTTTGAGGTTACTATAATATCTAATTTGAAAGTATAACTTCTAAAGTTATTTAGATCTAATAACTATAAAGTCTAGTCTAAACGTATTAAGGCCTTACTTATTAGTAAAGATATAACTATAGACTTATCTAAGCCTATAGATAATAATAATATTAATCTAAATTATAAGGCTCTAAGCTATATATAGCTATTCTATAATAATAGGCCTCTAAGGGTTATAAAGAATAATATAATAGCTTTAATGCTTAAGTATATCTTAAAGACCTATATAAGCCTATAGGGTTTACTAATAAGTTCCTAACTTATAAAGAGCTATTTAATACTACTCTAAGTAGTTTCAACTCTATAGAAGAATATATAAATAAAATTAAGGAACTCATAGATAACTTATTATATAGTAAGCTTGAATTACTTAATCAAGTAGTTATAGCTTATATATTAAATAGCCTAGATAAAGACTATAATAGTTTTATCACTACTATTACTTAAAGTCTTAGGGCTAATAAGGATACTTATATACTTAATAATCTATTTTCTAACTTATTAGACGAATTAAGACGAAAGGGCAAAGTAGTAATTTTTACTACTAAAATAATAATAAAAGTAAAAATGAAAACAAGGTTAATAAAAGACCTTAGAAAAAACAAAAGGGTCTTTACTACAAAAACTATAAAAAGACTAGCTATACTAAGGATAACTATGCCTTTTTATATCCTAAAAAGGCCCTAACATAGTAGAATAAACCTAATAAACCTAATAAACCTAATAAACCTAATAATAATAATAATAATAATAACAACAATAATAACAACAATAATAATAATAACAATAATAACAATAATAACAATAATAACAATAATAACAATAATAACAATAATAACAATAATAACAATAATAACAATAATAACAATAATAACAATAATAACA